>PVLA01002651.1:238577-255454 GCA_004027455.1 Hydrochoerus hydrochaeris
CAGATATTATGCATGGTATGATTTCAATACCTTTGCATTTACTTAAGAATGTTTTATGGGATAATATATGGTCTATTTTGGAGAATGTCCCATGTGCAGCTGAGAAGAATGTGTATTCTGATGTGGTTGGGTGGAACACTCTGTAAACATCTACTAAGTCCAATTGCTCACAGGTATGATTCAGTTCTGTTATTTCTTTTCTGTCTCTTTGTGACAATGTGCTATTAAGATCTCCTGTTATAATTGTATTCTTGTGTATTTGGTTTTTCATGTCCGTTAGTATCTGTCTTATATAGTTGGGTGCTCCTATACTTGGCATATATATATTTATAATTGTTAGTTCTTCCTCTTGAATTTTACCACTAACAAGTATGCAGTGACTTTCTTTCTCTCTTTTAATCTTTTAGGTTTGAAGTTCACATTGTATGCAATTAGAATAGCTACCACTGCTTGTTTCTGGATTCCTGTTGCATGGAATACTGTTTTCCATCCTTTGACTTTTAATCTATGAGTTTCCTTTTGGGTCAGATGTGTTTCTTGTATACAGCATATTGTGGGATCCTGTTTCTTCATCCATTCTGTCAATCTATTTCTTTTTATAGGTGAGTTGAGGCCATTTATATTTATGGATATCACTAATATGTACTGGCTCAACTTTGCCATGTTATGTTCCAGTTGTTTCTTTCTGCTTTTCCTCTTATTTAATTGCTTATCCTACCTGGTTGTTTCTTTCTGTTGTTGTTTCGGGGATTGTGGTCATTTTTCTCTCTGTCTAGTATATGTTTCAGTACGCTTTCTAGGGTTGGTTTGGTGGACATGAATTTCTTCAGTTGTTCTTTGTCATGGAAGTATCTTGTTTCTCCATTAAATTTGAATGAAAGTTTTGCTGGGTACATCAGTCTGGGTTGAAGGTTGTTCTCCTTCAGGGCTTGAAATACCTCACTCCAAGCTCTTTTTGACTTGAGGGTTTGTGCTGAAAAGTCTGCCATGATTCTAATGGACTTTCCTTGATAGGTGAGTTGTGTCTTTTCTCTTAACAGCTTTTAATATTCTGTTTTTATGCTATATGTCTGAGATCTTAATTATTATATGTCTGGGTGTGGATTTATGTTGGTTGTGACTGGTGTCCTATATGCCTCACTTATCTGCATATCAGATAGTCCAGGGCAGTTTTCAGTCTTGGGCGGGCCTCCTCGAAGTGATGTTCCCTGTGGCAGAGCAGGCCCATGGTGGAGGTTCAGGGCAGCCTACGCCTGATGCAGGCTTCCTCTAAGTTCCTGGTGGCAGGGTGGGCCCACGGTGGAGGTTCTGGGCCTTGATCTACTAGGATTCATCACAGCGATGCATGGATGGGCCATTCTCAGAGTGACTCATCTTCAAGCCACACTTCTCTGGTTTCTTTCTGCTATTTCCCCAAGAAGGCACATCTGTCCATCAAGGCCCATAACCTGAGTTGTCCCACAGGCCCCCAGTCATTTCACTTTAAATTCAAAGTTACCCATCTCTAAACTCACAACTCAAGGCTTATCATGGTCCAAAGAGAAGGAAAAAGCAATGTAGCCAGGACTGATATATATATATATATATATATATATATATATATATATATATATATGACTCAGCTGAAAGGAATGCAATCCTAGAAATGCAGGCCCTTATGAAGCAGCATTATTATGATAAACCCCTTCTTTATAAAGGTATCATTTTTATCACTGATATCACAGGCTACATTATATTTTATGCCACTTTCGGTTGAGGCAGTAGAATGCAGTGGCATCACAATGAGCCTCACTTAATACAAATAACTATAGACAGACCAAGACTTTCACAAACTTGTTCCTTTTTCTGATTGCCAGTTAAATATATTTTTAATCTATAGCTGAACAATGAAAGATCATACATTAAAGTCAACACAATACCTAGCATTTCAGTCTAAGCTTGTCCATGTATACAAATGAAATCAATTACAAGATATAACTTAACACCAGGTTTTGTACTTTTTATCGGTATTAAACTTCATATTGTACACTGAAGTTGTCATACATACTGGACAAAGTCAGAGCTTTTATATTTGCATTTATTCCTCATTTAACTTTTAAAACACTACCATAAATGAATATTGGAACAAAAAAATAACAAGTAGTGAGCATATGATGATTACAGTCTTTCATGCATTCATTACTGCACTAAATGCCAGCAGTGAGTGTTATTCATTGGCCCCATTAAGAGGTCTGACATTGAAGACCACCTCTGGGATGATGTTCATCCTATACAGTTTATGAGAATCAGTTATGTTACGCATGATGAAATGAACAGCTAACTTGAAAAAAAAAGAGACATTATGGTATCCATTGCTGATTTCCTATCATCATGCTGCAAAAACCAGTAATGCTTTTATTCTTTGTTCGGAGTGATTTTAATCTGTTTGGTATTATTTAATTTCAACATACATGAAGGTATGGACAGCTATTTTGAAGAGAACAAGGGGCATTACATTAACCATTGTTGATTTTCCTATTGTCTGGTTTTGAAGGCCTATAATGTCTTCATCACTCTGTTCTGATCAGTTTTATACTATTTTGTTTTGCATGAATTCATTGTGTGTGAAGATATGGACAACTATTTAAAAGAAAACAAGAGACATTATGGTAGCCACTACAGATCTCCTGTTGTCTTGCTTTTAAATCTGTGTCACTTACATTGTTTTCTTCTGATCTACTTTCTGTTTTGCTATGTTTAGTTTTACCCTCTTTAAAATAAAACAAGAAAGAAATAGTTGAGGAAAAAGAGAAAGAGGGTCAATAGAAGAAAACAAAGAAGAAAGGTAGAAACCTAAGCAGTGAAATTAAGGAAGAGAATGAAAAAGAAAGAAAAAAAGGAGAAGAAAAAAGAGACCTGAGAAAGAAAGAGAGAAAAAACCCTCAAAAACAAAAATAACTATGGAATACAAAACAAAACAAGATGACATCCAAGCAGTCAAGAAAGGGATAGCAATCAGACAAGTAAGTACAGTTCTGTGATAATATCAACGTTACATCCCAGAGTTGGGCTGGGTATGGAGCTGATCTTGGCCTCTGGATGTGGCAGCTGGAACTGATCTTGGCAGTGGAGTTCCCCAGAGTTCCACTGCTGTCTCCTCGCTGCTGCTTCAGACACTTCCACATTTCTGGTCTTGCTGATTATTTCACCTTCCAAAGGTGTGTGTGCATCTGTGCACCTGGCTGTTGTCCTAGGTCTTGGGGTTCCTGTTGATCTTACACTCTTCTAGCAGTCCCCTCTGTCATGGGGTAATGGAGGAAGCTTGGAGCACAAACTGTCTTCCCTCTGGCCCTGCCCTCTGGGATGTAATGGAGGAGGTTCATAGTGTGAATTCATTCTTCACACTGGCCTGACCTCCAGGATGTAACGAAAGAGGCACAGAGCTAGAACTCACTTGGTGATTTCTTGATATACATAAGCATTGTAAAATGATTACTTAGTCAACTAATTAACACATTCATCTTTTCACTGGTTACTACTTTTCTGGAGGTGGTAAGGACATTTAAGATTTATGCTTTTAGCAGATTTTAACTACATACATGATTGTGAATATATATATTTATTTATTATGAACTCTATTCACCATACTATTCATTCAATCTCCAGTAGTTTTTAGTTGTGGGTAAGGATTTCAGTATTACAGAAACATCATACCCTTTAGACAGCATTTCCCTACTTCCCCAGCTCACCCTGCCTTCCTAATTGCCATTCCATTTCTAGAAATTTCAATACTGTTTTCTGTTTCTATAAGTTTAAGTTTTGTAGATTCCATGCATAATCTAGGTCATGAAACATTATCATTCTATATCTAACTTATTCTATTTACCATAATGACTTCACAAATGTTTTCACAAATAACAGAATTTTCTTTAGTATTAGGGCTAAATAAAATTCCTCTGCATGTGTGCATGTGTGTATGTGTGCATATGTAAGTTTTCATCTAGTCACCCACTGATGAACAATTAAGTTGATTCCAATTTAAGTAAACTATTATGAATCATGCTGCAGTGAGCACAGGAATGCAGATCTCTCTTTGACACAGAGATTTAATTTCCTTCAGATATATAGCTCAGCTATGTACCCATTTCCCTTGGATATATATTCCCTAAGATTGCTGAAGTGTAGGGTAGTTCTACCTTTAATGTTTTTAGGAATTTTCATAGTACTTTTCATGACTACCATACCAATTTACATTCCTACCAAAAGTGCTTTTTCCTTTCCTAGACATTTTTGCATTACTTGTTATCTTTGAACTTTAATATGAGTAGATATCTTGTTGTAGTTTTGCATTTCTCTAATGACTAGTGATACTGAATATTTTTAAATATATTTGTTGGTCATTTACATGTAAGAAATGTGTACTCAGATACCTCATCTTTTCTTTCATTCATGTTTTATTTTATGCTATTTACTTGAATGAGCTCCTTGTATATTTTGAATATTGTTTAATAGATATGTGATTTTCACATTTCCTCATATTCTGTGAGTTGCTTTTTCATTTTGTTAATTTCCTTTGTACAGCTTTTTAGTTGGCTGCAATCCCACTTATTTACTTTTGCTTTTGTTGCCTTGTATTTTTTGTTTTATCACCTTGGTTTTATTTTATAAAGATGCTATTGGATCACATGTTTTTGTTTTTGTTTTGGTTCTGGGGATCAAACTCATGACCTTGTGCTTGTCAGGCAGATGCTTACACAGCTGAGCTGAAAACCCAATTGCCTTGTATTTTTTGAATCATGCACAAAAAAGCATAGCCCAAAAAAAGTCAGTATTTTTTCAAATGTTTTCTTTTAATGGTTCTAAAAGTTTGTCTTTTCATTTTTCTTAACATTCTGAGTATTTTATTAAACACAACTAATCATAATTGCTAAATTGTAATTGCTTACATTAATTACTTGATTGCACTGATCACCTAACTATATACTAAGTTTATAGTCCATTTTGAATTGACTTTTGTATATTCAGTGAGATAAGAGTTCAATTTCATTCTTCAGCATGTAGATATACATTTTCTGTAATACCACTTATTGAAGAAATTGTCCTTTGCTTAATTGTGTGTTCTTGATATGAGTTGCCTATAAATTAGTGGATTTATTTCTGGTTTGTATTTTCTTTTTCTTTGATCTTTGTTTCTGTTTCTATGCCGCTACCATACCATTTTGATTGCTGTAAAATTTAAGTATACTTTGAAATTAGGTAGTGTGATGCTTTCAGATTTGTTCTTATTATTCATGAATATTTTAATATTCATGCTTTGAATATTCAGAGCTTTTTGTAGCTCTAAAATTTTTCCTTCATTTAAAAATTTACATTTTCATAAATTTTGTCCTTTTAAGTGATGTTACTGTATTTTCAGGGCTTTACTCATTACCACCATCTATTTTTGAAACATTTCATTAGATACCTATACTTATTAATAATTACTCTATGTTTCTCTCCCACAAGCAATTGGCAAAAACTAAATGTTTTTCACCCCATGGATGTTTCCCTTGTGAACATTTTGGTAATAATGAGGTAAGATAATAAATGATCTTCTGTTTTCTGGCTTTTCCCACTTAGTATACTATTCTCAAAGTTCATCTAGGTCATAGCATTTATTACTAGTTCACTTTTATTGGAAAGTGATATTTCATTTTATGGAAGCATTATATTTTGTTTATCCATTCATCAGTGATGAACAGTTAGGATTTTTTTTTTACTCATTTTTGGCCATCATGTTATGAACATTGGTACAAGTTCTTGTGTGGACATATATCTCCAATTCACTTTGATCTGAATCTAAAAATGGAATTGCTAAGTAATATATTAACTTTTTAACATTTTAAGGAACTCCTTAATAGTTTTCCAATGAGGCTGAGCAATTTAATATTCCATCAAAATGGGAATTTTTCAAGGTATCTACATCCTTGCCAACATCTTATTGTCATTATTTTCTATTGTGTTCATTGTAATTTGCTTTTTCTTTTTTTTTCTAATTGCACAAAATGAGATATTAAGGCACTGAACACTGAGTTAGCTGAATTCCATTCATTTTTATATATTATGTTTACATTTTTACCCATCTCAAATTATTTTTGCATTTTTTCACTGATCTATTATTTAAATGTGTTATTTAAGTTCTAGATATTTGGGGATTTTCAAAATTCCCTCTTATTTTTGACTTCTAATTTCACTGTATTATATTTCAAAGATATGCTTTATAATTTCAATTTTTTTTAATTTATAGAGGCTTGGTTTATCATGTTACAGTTTATATTTCAGATGTTCTATGTGAACTTGAGAAAAATGTGTATTCTGCCAATATTGTAAGGAATATTCTGTAACATCTGCTGAATCTAGCTATTTGTAACATTGTTGAAATATTTTAATTTTTATAATCTATCCATTTATCTCTTCTGTGCATTATGGAAAGTGGGTTCTGAAGTCTTCAACTATTATCATTGCCAATTTTTCCTTCAATTTTATTTTGCCACATCAATTATGGGGGTCTGTTTTAGGTACAAATACATTCAAAATTGTAATATCTTCGTGGATTTATCATTATTAAATTGCTCTTGGTTTTTTAAACTTAAAGTCTACTTTTTGTATCAGTATATTAACTTTCCTGTTTCTATGCTACATGTCCCTCATTTTGAACTATATTTTTGTCTTCGAACCTAAAATAAATGCCTTGTACAGAGAATATAATTGGATATTTGTTTTTAAAATCCATTCTGCTGATCACTGTCTTCCTTAGAATGTTTAGATCATTTTGTTTCCATTCAAAAATTACTGATAATTAGCTGAAATGATGCACTTGTTCATTCACATCTTCTGCTTTTTCCTTTAAAGACTTTAAAATAGTATTAACAATTAAAAATACTTTATATAGTTCCACCGTGTGAATCCTACTGTTTTAGTGATGAATTTTTCTTTTTTTATTGTTCTTTTAGAAATAGTTATTCAAGTTACAAAATTAAAGCACACAAAGTGGACACTCAAGCAGTGGGAGTGCAAACAGATCTGTTCAAAATCCAACAAGAACATAGAAATATGGTTATCAATCCCACACACCTAAGCATACATGCAGCTATATCTTTTATAGCGCTTCCTATTTCCTTTTTTTACAATAGCAATTATACATTTTTAAAATTTTATTTAAAGAGAAGAAAAAAAAAGCAAAACAGAAAAAAGGGTAGCAACAATCCAGAATTCTAAAAGAAAGAAAGAAAAAGGAAAATGAGAAAAAGCCCCACTAAAAAATCAGTAATTTATAAATTACATACTGTCATCCTGGATGTAGTTGTTCAAGTTACAAAGTTAAAGGGTACATAGTAAACATTCAAACAGTCAGACTACAAACAGTTCTGCTCAAAGATCCAACAAAGATTCAGCAATATATTTGATGAATTTTTCTTGACAAAGCCCTCCCACCTCTTTTAAGTGTATCAAAAGTTTTGGTTGAATACTGGATATTACACTTAAGCCAGTAAAAACAAGGTAATACTATTTACATCTGCAGTTGGATATAGTTCTTCACTAGGTTTTTATGGTGGAGATTAAGTCAACTTGTAAATGAATTGAACCGGGTTGAGTCTCACTGTAGCTGTGGTTACATTCAGGTTACCATCTTTAAATTCCTCCAGCATTACTCTGTGCTCAATGTCTCTAAGGTTTTTCTCTGTTTTCTTTTTCCACGTTCATCTTCACATATGAGATGAGTTTGGACTTCAGAAACTTTTCTTCCCATGTTCTTGCTTCTCTTTCATTAGTAGATTCTTATTTTTTTTTTCACATGATGCTGTTGGCTTGGTATTGAGGGAGTAGTTTGTGGTTTCTCTTATATAGTTCAACTTTCATATTTGGGTAAGCTTTGTGTCCTGAGGTTTCTGAGGGTAGGGCTTTCCCAGTGATCCTGCTCCACTTCCAGTGCCAGGAAACATTAGATGTCCTGTCCCTAATCTGATCTCTTGTCCCTCTCCCAAAGATAGTTTTCTATTTTTTTTCACTCAGCTGCTGTGGGTCTTCACCTGGAGCTTGGTCAGGATGTGATAAGATTTCCTAATTGCTTGTGACTTTTAAAATGGTGAATAAGGATTCAGCAAGGGTTTGTGCATTATTCACAGTGGTTATTTCTCTTCTGCCCCTGACATTCCCCAGAAATGACCCTTTCTCCTGACCCTCACCCGTTCCATGAAACTTTCTCTGAGCAAAATATGGAGTCTTGGGAAGAGAGCTTTGGAACTGGTAGAAATTCCCTTTCTGTCAGTGGTTCCCAGGCTTCTATAGTCTCCTGTGAGATCTCACTTGGCCTTCAGTGCTCTCCTACACTCTGTCCCAGGAAAGCTAGTGCTTCTGTTCTGTCTCTTTAGAGACACCTATCCTCACTTCCACTTCAGTCTAGTTAGTATTTCAGTCTAGTTCTACTTCAGTCAGGCTCTTAGAGGGGTTTAAGGAGTGTTATGATTTTGTAGATTATCTGAATTTTTCTTGTTGTTAAGGCAGAAATAATACTTCTTTCAGTTTTCTATATCCTAAGTCAAGGCCACTAAGTACACTTTATATAAAATAAATTGAACTTTCTTATATAAACTAGCATGGATTTTATTTTCTCCTTAATTGAATACATTGAAGAGTTGTACAGTGGATTCTCAAGTTATAACAAGCCTTGACATATGAATAACTTAGGTTATGACCATAATTCTAGTTTTAACTAAAGCATCTTGATTGATGACCTGTATGTCAGTCACTTGTGCTTGAAGATGATCTCAGATATACATTTAACCCTTAAAAGATTCTGGAAAGAACATTACAACCTCCTTTCTTATATGGGGTTAACTGAGAAATCTTGGGCCGGTATCTCTCTAAGGCCACTAAGATCTGCCTGTATAAAAGAGAGAGACCCTGAAGGCTGTGTACAGGAGCCTGAGCCTTCAACTGACAATTTGAGTTACAAACAGCCCTTGGGAATGAATTGCGCTCATAACTCAAGCGTCTGTCATATCTATTTCAGGGACAATAGTGATTGTATGTACCTATTACCAAAACAATAGATGTTTTCAAATATACAGTGAATGATCAAATTTTTAAAGATTTATTTATTTATTTTAAGGGAGGAAAAGTTTATGTAGCTCAGTTTGTGGAAGTTTCAGTCCATACTTCTCTGGCTCCAAGGTAGGGTGGCACATGGCAGAGGGCAACAGTTCATGGCATCCAGAAGACAGCAAAAGCAATCAGCAAAAAGAGCAAAAAGGGAGGAGTCTAAAAAATTTATTATAGGGGCACGTATGGCTGCTGAGAGGCAGTGCCAGTCTTGCACTGTGTCTAAACCCAGTGTGACCTGGGACCAAACAGGTACCACTGACAGCTTGGCAACACCAGGTGGCCAGACCTCAGAGAGAAACAGCCACAGGCTTCCCAGCCGCACCAAATATCCATATCCTGAGGGCAGCACCAAAGCTACCAGGCATTTGGAACTGAGGAAACTAACTGGCTATGATAATATTGATAAACCAGTTCTACATATGGGTAAAGGAATGGAAAGGATGGCATATTTAGAAGACAGGACCTGAAGTGTCTCCTGTAGATCAAGACCAGTGAATCTGCAAAATCGGGTTTCATGAAATCTGCAAGATCTATTTTTGAAAATGCACTTAAGAGACCACGTTGTGGCAGCAGGAACTCCAGCCAGAGGCACCCAGGCTGGCTTAGATGTGGGCCTCTCTTGTGGCCCCGCCTTCTCTGCTGCCACCACCTTGCGCACGGGGTAACTCCAACCAGAGGTGACCAGGTTGGCTTAGATGCGGGCCTCTCCTGCAGCCCCACCTTCTCCTCAGATGACCTTTCAGGACCAGGGAACTCCAGCCAGAGGTCCCACCCTTTCTCCCAGAACCTTGTACTACAGCAGATTAACTGAGCTAGCTTGAGGGGAGATTCAGTGACTGCCTCACCCAAATGGAAGATCTCAGAAGGCTCCAGTCAGTGTGCTGAGTATGCCCCTAAAATAGAGGTGTACAGTGGGTAAATAGGCCAGTAGTAAAGCTCCCTCCAACTAACTATAAGACCTTAGTGAGTCTGACAAGAGTAGGGGTGACTCCTTCCTACACACAGAAAACATCAGGCAGAGTGAGGAATGTGCCAATAAGGACTGCCCCAACTTGGAGAAAATTAAAAGGGCTTATGAGACACACAGGCACACAATAGGGGCATAGTAGGGCCTCAGCCAACACAAATACTATGGACAGGGAGATTTGGTGACCTGGACTAACCTGAAGATAAAGTGACAGCAGGAACTAAAAGTTGACTTACATCAATACTACTAGGCTTGACAGCCATGGAAGAATATAGAACTCACTCAACAGGCCCTGCAGTGGGAAGTCAGGTGTCTGGCCCACCTCTTCATTGTGGGACCCAGCAATTGGACAAATAACAACCTTACATTAAGACCCCAAGATACATACTACCAACAGTTGACACTAGTGGGACTGAAATACCAAATATTAACTCAAAAGGGAAACATGGCAAAAGGAAAAAGCAAAATACAGTCTTACATTTAGTACACCAGGAGCAAATACAGGAGTCATCGAAATAGAAGACTTCAAAAGTAACACACCAGAAACCTCTGAAAAGATAGCAAGTGAAATAAAAAAAAAACTCTATGAGGCTATAGAGGAAATAAAATTAGAAGTACTCTCTTATGTAAAGATAGAAAAGGAGTTATGAGTGCAGCTAAAGGAGTTACTGAGTGCAGCTAAAGAAGAAATAGAGAAAAAAGTACAGGAGCATGGGAAACTGATTAAAACCTTGAATGAATGAACAATATAGAAAACAAGCAGAATTTATGAAAAAAACTCAAAGAGACATCCAAGAAACAAAAAATTCTATTCAAAGTGTACAAAACCATTTAAATGAAGCTGAGGATAGAATTTCAGATCTTGAGGACAGGATTGCAATTAGTGATCATGAAAGGATAGAACTTTTAAAAATAACAAAGCAGCATGAAGTAACAATCCAACACCTTCAAGATGATGCCAAGAGAAAAAAAAATAATATTAATAGGCATCATTGAAGAGGCAGGAGTCAATGCAAATGACATAGCCAAAATATTCACAGAAGTAATAGAAGAAAATTCCCCAAACATGGGGAAAAAATCTGATATGCAGATAAATGAGGCACATAGAATGCCAAACAGTCACAAGCAACATAAATCTACACCCAGACATATAATAATTAACGTCTCAGACATACAGCATAAACACAGAATACTAAAAGCTATTAGAGAAAAGACACAACTCACCTATCAAGGAAAATCCATTAGAATCACAGCAGACTTTTCAGCACAAACCCTCAAGTCAAGACGAGCCTCAAAGAAAACAACTTTCAGCCCAGACTGATGTACCCAGCAAAACTTTCATTCAAATTTAATGGAGAAACAAGATACTTCCATGACAAATAACAACTGAAGAAATTCACGTCCACCAAGCCAACCCTAGAAGGAGTATTGAAATACGCAATACATAGAAATAAAAATGACCACAATCCCCAGAACAACAACAGAAAGAAACAACCAGGTAGGACAAGCAATTAAACAAGGGGGAAAAGCAGAAAGCAAACAACTGGAACATAACATGGCAAAGTTGAGCCAGTACATATCAGTGTTATCCATAAATGTAAATGGCCTCAATTCACCTATTAAAAGAAATAGGCTGACAGAATGGATCAAGAAACAGGATCCCATAATATACTATATACAAGAAACACATCTGACCCAAAAGGAAACTCATAGATTAAAAGTCAAAGGATGGAAAACAGTATTCCATGCAACAGGAACCCAGAAAAAAGCAGGGGTAACTGCTCTATTTGCAAATAATGTGAACTTCAAACCTAAAATGATTAAAAGAGATAAAGAAGGTCACTGCATACTTGTTAGTGGAAAAATTCAAGAGGAAGAACTAACAATTATAAATATATATGTATAAAATACCGGAACATTCAACTATATAAGACAGATACTAATGGACATGAAAAACCAAATACATAAAACACAATTATAATAGGGAACCCCATTGTCACAAAGATATAGATCAACTAGACAAAAAATCAGCAAAGAAATAATAGAGCTGAATCATACCTGCAAGCAATTGGACTTAGTAGATGTTTACAGAGTGTTCCACCCAACCACATCAGAATACACATTCTTCTCAGCTGCACATGGGACATTCTCCAAAATAGACCATATATTATCCCATAAAACATTCTTAAGTAAATGCAAAGGTATTGAAATTATCCCCATGCATATTATCTGATCATAGCACACTGAAATTGAAAATTAATGGCAAAAGAAATTGTGAAACCTGCATAAATACATGAAAATTCAATAACAAACTTTTGAACAACCAGTGGACTACAGATGAAATTAAAGAAGTAAAGCAATACCTACAATTCAATGAAAATGTGGAAACAACATACTGTAACTTGTGTGATGCAATGAAAGCAGTCCTAAGAGGGAAATATATAGCAATAAATAGTCATATCAAGAGAACAGAACAAACACAAACAAATGACCCAATGCTTCATCTCAAGCTTCTGGAAAAAGAAGAACAAGTTAAACCCAAAGCTCATAGAAGAGAGTAAATTGTAAAGATTAGAGCAGAAATTAATGCAATTGAAACTAAAAAAAGCAAAACAAAGAATTAATGAATCAAAAAGCTGGGTTTTTGAGAGAATAAACAAAATTGATAAACCCCTAGCTAACCTTATCAAGAGAGAGAAAGAAAAAACTGAAATTCATGCAATAAGGACTGAAAAGGGGGAAATTACTACAGATCCCATGACAATACAAAAGATCATGAATACCTACTTTGAAAATCTCTACTCACATAGAGTGGTAAACACAGAGGAAATGGACAGGTTCCTAGAAACTTATGAACTACCAAAGCTCAACCAAGAAGATATAGCAATTTTGAATAACCCAATATCAGGTATTGAAATTGAAAATGTAATTAAAAATGTACCAACAAAGAAAAGCCCAAGTCCTGATGGATTCATAGCTGAATTCTACAAGAAATTTAGAGAAGATTTGATGCCAATACTCTTAAACATTTTAATGAAATTGAAAAGGAAGCAATCCTCCTTAAATCATACTTGGAAGCAAGTATCACTTTCATACCCAAACCAGAGAAAGATCCAACCAAAAAGGAGAACTATAGGCTAATCTCACTAATGAACACTGATGCAAAGATTCTCAAATACTGGCAAATAGAATGCAGCAAATCATCAAGAAGATTATATATCACGACCAAGAGGGGTTCATTCCAGGAATTCAGGGATGGTTTAACATATGCAAATCAATAAATGTAATACATCACATCAACAGAGCCAAAAACAAAAACCACATGGTCATGTTAATAGACACAGAAAAAGCTTTCCATAAAGTCCAACACATGTTCATGATAAAAACCCTTCAGAAACTCGGAATACATGGTGTCTACCTCAATCGTATAAGGGCCATCTATGACAAACCAACAGCCAGCATTATACTAAATGGACAAAAACTGAAAGCTTTCATTTTAAAATCAGGAACAAGACAAGGATGTCCACTCTCACCATTCCTATTCAATATAATGCTGGAAACACTAGCCAGAGAAATCAGACAAGAGAGAAAAATAAAAGGAATAACAATAGGAAAGGAAGAAGTTAAATTATCACTATTTGCAGATGACATGATACTCTGTTGGCCGGAACCCAATGAGCTATCCTGAATCGATTCCCTGCACCTAGCATGTACTAACCGGGTGAAGGCCCCTGAAGTTTGGCTGGTCTGGTGGGGAAGGGCAGGCATACGCAGCCACTGCTTACAGCTCAGTGAAAAGAGCATGCAGGAGAGGGTGGAGGTCCTTCGCCAGCATGCTTTGGAGGAAACGTGGCCAACAGGGAAGGGGGCTGGGACCGGCACTGTAACCTGTGTGGAGGAAGCCAGGACCATGACAGGAGAGGGAGGCAGGAGGAGGGCCCCAGCCCAGAACCCTGACAGCACTGATCCAGGAGAGGGAAAAACAAGGGAGACTGAGGGCAGCAAACACACAACTTCAGATATGGCTTCAATGGACATTAAGATATATCTTCGGGACCTTGTAGACAAGCTCAAAACTGAAATATTAAATCAGCTAAAGCAAGATATGAATAGAGTAATAAAAGAAATGCTCTCAGGAAGCATCTCTCAGGAAGATACAGATGGAAGAAGGGAGGAACACAAAAAAAGGAGAGAAACATTCAATAAAGAATATAAAGAAAATATGGAACACATGAAGCAGATTCAAAGAGACTACCAGGAAATTAAAAGCTCCATTGAAAGTTAGCAAAATGTCTTAAAAGAAACTAAGGATAGACTATCAAAACTTGAAGACAAGTTTGCAATGTGTGATCATGAAAGGAAAGATCTCTTTAAAATAACAAAGAAACAGGCAGTAACAATATGAAGGCTAGAAGATGACAAGAGAATCTACAATTTAAGAATAAGAAATGTGAATGAAGAAGCAGGAATACATACAGGTGAATTACAAAGGCTATTCATGGAAATAATTAAGGAAAACTTCCCAAACATGGGAAAAGAAAATGACATTTGGTTATGTGAGGCATACCGAACTCCAGCCACCTACCACCAAAACAGATCTACACCCAGACAGATAATAATCAAGATACCAGAAATTCAATATAAAAACAGAATATTAAAAGCCGTCAAAGAAAAGAAACAGATTGCCTATAAAGGTAAGCCCATCAGGTTCACAGCTGACTTCTCGACATAGACCATCAGATTAAGAAGAGCTTGGAGTGAAGTCTTTCAAGTCCTGAAGGCAGACAAAGCCACCCAAACTCGTTCCCACCACCACTCACAGGAAGAACTGCAGGGCAGAAGTTGGGGGTTGGTGAGCCCAGCAGAGAGTGGAGAGCAGAGCCAGTGGAGGAACCTTCATTGATCCACAGTCAGTGAGGGGAGTGAGACCTCCCCCCACAGGAAGGGCACGACCAGGTGCGCAACATGTTGGAATCAGGCAGAAGGAGCCTGAACTGGGAGTGACAGTGACTTCAGTTAGTTGCTCCCTCCCTAGAACAGATTCGTGTGATTTGCTTGGACTGGGCCGTGCCTCTGGCCGGGACCCAATGAAATGTCGCAATTCAATTCCCTGCGCCTAGCCTTCACTGACCGGATGATCCCCCCCTGAAGTTTGGCTGGCCCCGTGGGGAGGGGCAGCCATATGCAGCCCGCTTACACCTCAGTGACAAGAGCAGGCAGGAAAGGACAGAGTTCCCTCGCCAGCGTGCTTTGGAGGAAACAGGTCCAACAGGGAAGGGGGCTGGGACCGGCAATGTAACCTGTGTGGAGGAAGCCAGGGCCATGACAGGAGAGAGAGGCAGGAGGAGGCCCCCAGCCCAGAATCCTGAGAGCCCTGATCCAGGAGAAGGAAAAACAAGGGAGCCTGAGGGCAGCAAACACGTAACATCAGACATGGCTTCAATGGACATTAAGATATATCTTTGGGACCTTGTAGACGAGCTCAAAACTGAAATATTAAATCAGGTAAAGCAGGATATGAGTAGAGTAATAAAAGAAATGCTCTCAGGAAGCATCTCTCAGGACGATACAGATGAAAGAAGGGAGGAACACAAAAAAAGGAGAGAAACATTCAATAAAGAATATAAAGAAAATCTAGAATACATGAAGCAGATTCAAAGAGACTACCAGGAAATTAAAAGCTCCATTGAAAGTTAGCAAAATGCCTTAAAAGAAACTAAGGATAGACTATCAAAACTTAAAGACATTTGCAATGTGTGATCATGAAAGGAAAGATCTCTTAAAAAATAACAAGGAAACAGGCAGTAACAATACAAAGGCTAGAAGATGACAAGAGAATCTACAATTTAAGAATAAGAAATATGAACGAAGAAGCAGGAATACATACAGGCAAATTACAAAGGCTATTCATGGAAATAAATAAGGAAAACTTTCCAAGCATGGGAAAAGAAAATGACATTCAGCTGTGTGAGGCATACAGAACTCCAGCCATCTACAACCAAAACAGAGCTACACCCAGACAGATAATAAGATACCAGAAATTCAAATAAAAACAGAATATTAAAAGCTGTCAGAGAAAAGAAACAGATTACCTATAAAAGTAAGCCCATCAGAATCACTGCTGACTTCTTGACACAGACCACCAGATCAAAAGAGCTTGGAGTGAAGTCTTTCAAGTCCTGAAGGAAGATGGCCTCCAGCCCAGATTTATGTACCCTGCAAAACTGTCACTAGAAATTAATGGAGAAACAAGATGCTTCCATGACAAAGAGGAACTGGGTGAGTTTGTGACCACCAATCCAACCCTGCAGAGAATGCTGAAGGACATCCTAGAGAGAGAGAGAAAAAAATACCAGGATTTTAGGAACAGTGGCAGAAAGGCCTCAATGAGTGGGGCAGGCAGTAGAATGAAGGAGAAAACTAGACAAACAAAGGCAGAAAAATAGCATAGCAGAGATGAGGCAGAGAAGGATAACTTGAAACTCTAACATAGATGGCCTTGATACACTATATTGTTAATAGTGCACCAGGATTTAAAACACACATTACTCACACTACTCTGCTTAGATATATTATATTCTGTTCCAGTCATTCTACCGGTACTAGATTTGAGGGCACAGACAGTAATCCTGAAAATAGCAGGATATAGTACCATAATCATCCTTAATTTCCTATTAACTTAATCTAAAGCTTTGTAAAACCTACACAGTTTTACCATGACTGATCATAATCAAATCTGGTTTGTTCGATCACTGTTTCATATTGATAGATTTTATTCAAAGCTGTT
>PVLA01002652.1:0-127236 GCA_004027455.1 Hydrochoerus hydrochaeris
TGGTTGTAAGTTGCTTATGTTAGGTTGCTTTATTGTTAGTATTTAGGACCCTTAAGTGACAATTAGTTTTCTGAGGTATCTTCCTAGTTTTGGGGTTTTGGGTCTGTTGGAAGATCTTACCTCTTCAGTTTGTTGGAGATGAGAAGTTGTTGCTCATTTGGCCTGGTCCCTCATTCTTTGCACTGTGGCACAGTATTTCTTGTGACCCTTAGTTAATCTCAATCATGGATTATCAGGACCAACAGCTGTTTAGAACAATTATGTCAATTTTGGCTGTTAGTGGTACAAATAGCAGTAAATACAGCCTATAAAACAACAAACTCGGCTAACCCTTAATTTGCAACTTTTAACCATAAAAACTAGATTTGTGATTGTATAACAAAATATAAAACAAACCAGGTAATTATATGCAACATAAAAGTCTATAATGTGTGAATTGTGCCCTTCAGGTTAAAATTTGTAATGGACTAAGGAGAAAATAGAAAAGTAGAAGAAGAGAAAGAGATTACAAGTAAGGTTGTGGGACAATAGTGGATCAATGCCAATTTGGGGAAATTGATATAGCAAACTGAAGGAAAAGAGAGATTGAAGAGATAAAAGGAAGAACAAAACAGAACCCACTCACAAAAAGGTTAGGAACCACTCTTACACTCGTAAAAAAAAAAAAAAAAGGAGAAAGAGAAAAGAAAAAAACATGTAAGCCAAAAAAGAAAAAGAAAAGAAATTGTCTATTGCTAAGATTCTGTCTGGTTTCACTAAGTAGACAGCTTGTGGATATAAAGTCCTGAATCATGCCACTGTATCTCAGCAAGTGAGCAGTTGCTTTATGGTGGAGTAGTAGATACTCTCAGTAGGTCTGGTCCTACTTTATTTTATCCATTTTGATTTTAATTTAGTGTATGGTGAGAGATTCATTGGGCTCACTGCAGTCCAAGCAATTTCCACGGGTCTGCACCCATCTAATAGTTGCTAGAGGAAGCTAGCAGCAGTTCTGGGTTCCAGGCTTATCTTATCTGTCTCCAAAATGGCTCCCAGCCAATTGCTCTCTCCCACTGGAGGACTGAGTTATCTCCACTCACTGCCAGCCAGTGCAGCCCTCCAGGTCTGCCCCTCCCCTCTACTGCTCTGTCTCTCTTCTGAGCCCCCTGGGGTAACCAGCCACCACTGTCACCATGACCATGTGTCCGTAGGGTCAAACATCTCCTCTTGTGCAGTTAGTCCAGCTTTGGGCAAAGGCACCACCAGCTATCATCTTCTTCACTGAAGTTTTTCTGTTTATTCTCTCTGTGGGCTTCAATTCATACTTCAGATTCTTCCTGGGTCTGGGGAACCCACTTCCTTCCTTTTTATTGTCCTCATGATGCTATATTCCAGTGTCTGGGCAGTGACTTTCAGAGAGGCTGTTTTCTTTTTTTGTTTTAATTTAGGGGTTTTTGTTTTTGTTTTGGTACCAGGGATCAAACTCACAACCTCATGCTTGCCAGGTAGGCGCTTAAGCCACTGAGCTAAATCTCCAGCCCAGTGAGGCTCTTTTCTCTGCTGCTTTTTTCTCTGCCATTTTACCAGAAGTCTGGTCCACTTTATTTTATCCATTTTGATTTTAATTTAGCATATGGTGAGAGATACCACTGCAATTTCAATCTTCTACTGTAAACACACCCAGTTTTCCAGCACCACTTGTTGAACAGTCTATCTTTCATCCAATGTATGTTTTTGGCCCCTTTGTCCAATATCAAATAGATGAATGTGTCTAGAGATATTTCTGTATCCTCTCTTTTGTTCCATCAAACCATGTATCTATTTTTGTTTCAGTACCATGCAATTTTTATCACTGTTGCTTTGTATTGCAGCTTGAATTCAGGTACTTTAAGGCCTACTGCTTTGTTCTTGTTGTCCAAATGTCCTTGGTATTCCAGATCTTGTCTGGTTCAATATGAATTTTTAAATTATTTTTTTCTAGTTCTGTAAAATATGCTGTTGGTATTTTGAGTGGAACTGTATTGAATCTGTATATGTTTTTGGAGTATGGCCATTTTGCCTATCCAGATTTTGCCTATTCAGGATCAGAGAACATCTTTCCTTTTTCTGATATTCTCCTCAATCTTGTTTTTCAAATGCCAAAGTTTTTGTTGTAGTGGTCTTTCATTTCCTTGGTTAGGCTAATTCCATGATAGAAAAAAATGTCTTTCTATGAAAAAAGAACAGCTCAAAGGATATATGATTGCTAAATCAGTACTCCTGAAAATACTGAAGAATATCTTTGACAGAAAGAATGAAATTGACAGAGCTAAAAAGCCCACATAAAATGAAAACACCAAATCAAGTCAAAGGATAAACAAAAAGAAGAAAGCAAGGAAAAGAAAAACAAAGTTGTTTGGAAGAAGGAAATGATAGTAAATTATCAACATATCTCAGTAATATCTCTCAATGTTAATTAGACTAATACCAACCGGATAATTATATGCAATATGTAAGTCTGTAATGTGTCAATTTTGCCTTCAAGGTTAAAATTTAAAATTGATTAAGGAGGTATTAAAGAAGTGGAAAGAGGGAAAAAGACTAGAAATAAGGTTGGAAGACAAAAATGGATCCCACTAACTTGGGGAAAGTGGTACAGAGGATTGAAAAAAAAGTGAGGTGGAAGAGATAAAAGGTAGAACAAAACAGAATCTATTCACAAAGAGGTTAGGAACCACTCTCATACTCATAAAAATAAATGAAGGAGAAAGAGAAATAAAAAAACACAAACTGGTGGCCCTCACCACAGGCCTGCCCCTTGGACTGGAACAACTGGGACACACTCGGCACAACTGAGCCACCTTGGACTGCCTCTGAGGGCCCGCCCCTCAGTCTGGCATGCCTGGGATGCCCCTGGCATGACTGAGCTGCCTTGGACTATTGCTGCAGGCCCACCCCTCAATCAGGCAGGCCTGGGACACCCCTGACCTCTGCTGCGGGCCTGCCCTTGGGGAACCCACCCCACCTCCTGGACCTAGTACTGCGTTTGATCTTTGGCTCCAACCCCTTTTCCCAGAACCTTGAACTACAGTGGATTACCACGTTGGCTGTATGGGAGACTCAGGAACCCCTCACCCAAACAGAAGACTTCAGCAGGCTCCAGTCAGTGTGGTGAGTTTGCCCCTAAAATAGAGGTCTGCACTGGGCAAATAGGAGTGGATGTGAAGCTCCCTCCAACTATAAGACCTTGGCAAACCTGGCAAGAGAATAGTTAATCCCCTCCTCCACACAGAGAACATCAGACAGGTTGAGGTGTGTGCCAATAAGGCCTCCTCCAACTTAGAGAAAATTAAAAGAGCTTATGAGACCCCCCAATGACACAGTAGGGCCTCAGTTGACACAAACACTATAGACAGGGAGATCTGGTGACCTGCAACAATCTGAAGACATAGCAACAGCAGGAACTAAGAGTTGACCTACATTAGTACTTGTAGGCTAGTTAGCCCAGAAACAATATAGGACTCACAAAACAGGCCCTGTAGGAGGAATTCAAGTGACTGGCTCTCCTCTTCATTGTGGTACCCAGCAATTGGACAAATGTCAACCACACATTAGGACCCTAGGAATCACATTATGGACAGTTGAGACTGTTGGGATTGAAAGACCAACTATTTAACCTAAAGGTGAAAATGACAAAACAAAAAGGCAAAATGTGATGTCAAACATCTAGTACATCAGGAGCAAGCAGAGACAACTTTGAAATAGAAGACTTTAAAAGTCATACATCAGAAATCTCTGAAAAGATAGCAAATGAAGTAAACAAAGAAATCCATGAGGCTAGAGAGGAAATCAAATTAGAAACAATGTCTTACATAAAGACAGAAATAACAACCTTAGTTAATGAGTTGTTCAACATAGCTAAAGAAGAAATACATAAAAAATACAGGAGCATGGGAAATTGATTGAAACTTTGAATGAACAATGTAGAAAACAAGCAGAATCATGAAACAAATTCAAAGAGATATCCAAGAAATAAAAAATTCTATTGAAAGCTGGCCAAACTGTTTAAATGAAGCTGAGGATAGAATTTCAGACCTTGAGGACAGGATCACAGATAGCAATCATCAAAGGGTAGAATTTATAAAAACAACAAAGCAGCATGAAATGACAATCCAGCAGCTTCAGGATGATGCCAAGAGAAACAATATAATACTTATTGGCATCAGTGAAAATGCAAGAGTCAATGCGAATGATATAAGATATAAGTAAACTATTCACAGAAGTAATGGCAGAAAATTTCCCAAACATGGGGAAAAAATCTTATAAACAAATAAGTGAGGCATACAGAACGCCAGTTACAACCAACATAAATCTACACCCAGACATATAATAATTAAGATCCCATACATACAGCATAAAAACAGAATGCTAAAAGCTGTTAGAGAAAAGACACAACTCACTTATCAAGGAAAGCCAATTAGAGTCACAGCAGACTTTTCAGAACAAACCTTCAGGTTAAAATGAGCTTGGTGTGAAATATTTCAAGCCATAAAGAAAACAACTTTCAACCCAGACTGATGTACCCAGCAAAACTGTCTTTCATATTAATGAAATTGAAACAATTTCTCAATTAAATCTTGTTTAATTGAGAAACAAGATACTTACATGACAAAGAACAACTGAAGAAATTCATGTCACCAAACCAACCCTAGAAAGAGTACTAAAAGACATGCTAGACAGAGATAAAAATGCCCACAATCTCCAAAACAACAACAGAAAGAAACCACCAGGTAAGACAAGAAATTAAACAAGGGAGAAGAGCAGGAAACCAACAATAGGAACACAACATGGCAAAGTCAAGCCAGTACATATCAGTGATATCCATAAATGTAAATGGGCTCAATTCACCTATCAAAGGAAACCGGTTGACAGAATGGATCAAGAAACAGGATCTCACAGTATGCTGTATACAAGAAACATCTTGTATCTGACTCAAAAAAATTCATAGATTAAAAGTCAAAGGATGGAAAACAGTATTCCATGCAACAGGAACCCAGCAAAAGGAAGGGGTAGCTATTCTGTTTGCAGACAAGGTGAACTTCAAACCTAAAAGGATTAAAAGAGATAAAGAAGGCCACTACATACTTGTAAGTGGAAAACTACATGAGGAAGAACTAACAATTACAAATATATATGAACCAAATACAGGAGCACCCAACTATATAAGACAAATACTAATGGACATGAAAAACCAAATATACAAGAACACAATTTTAGTAGGAGACCTTAACACCCCACTGTCACAAAGAGATAGCTCAACTAGACAAAAAGTCAGCAAAGAAATACCAGAAGTGAATCATACCTGTGAGTGAATGGACTTAGTGGATGTTTACAGGGTATTCCACCCACCACATCAGAATATACATTCTTCTCAGCTGCACATGAGACACTCTCCAAAATAGACCACATATTAACCCATAAAGCATTCTTAACTAAATGCAAAGGGAGCAAAATTATCCCGTGAATAATATCTGATCATAGCACACTAAAATAGGAAATCAATGGCAAAAAACCTGCAAAACCTACTTAAATACATGGAAATTAAATAACAACCTTCTAAATAACCAGTGGGTTACAGATGAAATTAAAAAAGAAATACAATGAAAATGCAGATACAATGTACTGTAACCTATGGGACACAATGAAAGTCCTAAGAGAGAAATATATAGTAATAAATAGTCACATCAGGAAAATGGAATGAACACAAATAAATAACCTAATGCTACATCTCCTGTATTTGGTTCATCCTAAAGCTTCTAGAAAAGGAAGAGCAAGTCAAACCCAAAGCTCACAGAAGAGAGGACATTGTAAAGATTACAGCAGAAAATAATGCAATTGAAACTAAAAAACAATACAAAGAATTAATGAATCAAAGAACTGGTCTTTTGAGAGAATAAACTAAATTGATAAACCCCTGGCCAATTTTTTTAAAAAATTTTTATTTTATTTTAAGGAGAATTAAACAAAAGAGAACAGAACAAAGAAACTCAGAACAGAACAATGTAAGCAAAACAACACTTCACAACAAACAACCAGATATTAATAGTAGCTACCATAATGTCTCTTTCTTTGAAATAGTTGAGCACAGTTTCACATACAATAATATCAAGCATAACATGATAGTATAAAACCATTCAAGAGAATGAAAGTATTACAGAGCATTCTGAACAAAATAACAGAAAATAAACCAAGGCTACTATAATATCTCATTTTCCATAAAAATTTTGTTTATGCTATCACACATATTAAAATCCAATAAGACACAATATGATAGAACCAATGGTAGTAGAAGAACAAAAGCTTGGTAGGACTTCAAAGCAAGCTGGTATTAAATCAGCAATGATTGCCATAATGGCTTGTTTTCTTCAAAATAGCTGTTTATACCATCACACATAATAAAATCAAACAAAACAGAATAAAACCATTCCAACAAATGAATAAAAATATTATAAGGCTTCAAAGCAATGTAATGGGGAATCATGATTACCATAAAATCTTATGTACTCCTACCACTTCTTACACTAGGGAGACTATATGGTATTTATACATTTGAGTTTGATTTATTCCACTTATAAGTATGGTCGCAAGTTGCATCCATTTACTTATAAATATTTCAATGTGATCACTCTTTATAGCTGAGTAGTACTCCATTGTATAAAAATATCACAACTTTTTTATCCATTCCTCTGTTGATGGGCACTTAGGTTGTTTCCAAGATCTGGCTATTAAAAATTCTGCTGCTATAAACATGGGTGCACATATATCACTGTGGTAAGATGTTTTCAGTTCTTCTGGGAATATTCCTAGAAGTCAAATAGCTGGATCAAGTGGGACTTCCAGCCCTAGCTTTTTGAGGAATCTCCAGATTGACCTCCACAGTGGTTGCACCAGTCTACACTCCCACCAGTAGTGCAGAAGAGTTCCTTTTTCCCCACAGCCTCTCCAGCATTTGTTGTTGGTAGTTTTCTTTATCCTGGCCATTCTTTCTGGAGTGAGATGGAATCTTAGTGTGATTCTAATTAGCATTTCTCTAATGACTAATGATGATGAACATTTTTTTCATGCATTTATTTGCCATTTTTATTTCTTCATCTGAGAACTGTGTATTCATCTCAGATGCCCATTTTTGGATTGGGTCTTTGAACTTCGGGGATCTGATTTTTTTAAATTCCTTATAAGTTCTAGACAGAAGTCCTTTGTCTGAGGGACAATTCACTAAGATTTTTTTCTTGCTTTGTGGGTTTTCTTTTCACTATGGTGGAGATTTCTTTTGACATGCAGAAACTCTTCAATAAGATGTGATCCCAGTTGATTCTGGGAAGTATTTCCCGTGCACTTTGGTTCTTGTTCATGAATTGTCTACCTACCCCTATGTCTTCAAGATTTTTACCCACTTTGTCTTTAACACATTTACTGTTTCTGTCTTAATATTTAGATCTTTGATCCATTTGGATCTTAGTTTAGCACGTGGTGATAGGCATGTGTCTAGTTTTAATTTTTGGCATATGGATAGCCAGTTTTTCAGGCACCATTTATTGAAGAGACTATGGTTCTTCCTGTGAACATGCTTGGCCCCTTTATCAAAGATAAGGTGGCTGAGTGTGCTTGTAGTTGTGGTTGTATCTTCTAATCTATTCCATTGATCTTCAGATCTGTTTTTATCCCAGTACCATGTTGATTTTATTACAGTAGCTTTGTAGTATAACTTCAAGTCAGGGATTGTGATGACTCCTGCCTTGGCTTTGCTGCTTAGAATTGCCTTTGCTATTCTAGGTCTCTTCTGGTTCCAGATGAATTTTAGGAGTGATTTCTCTAGATCTATGAGGTCAGTTAGTGGTATTTTCATTGGGATAGCATTGAATCTGTATAACAATTTTGGGAGAATGGCCATTTTTACAATATTTATTCTTCTTATCAATGAATAAGAGATGTCTTTCCATTTTCTGAGGTCCTCTTCAATTTCTTTTTTCAGGGTATTATGACTTTCCCTGTATAACTCTTTTACTTCTTTCATTAAATCAGTTCCTAAGAATTTCTTTTTTTTTTTTTTTGGATGCTAGTGTGAAGGGTGTGGCTTCTCTTATTTCTCTCTCAGTGATTTTGTTCTTAGTATATAGGAATGCTATTGATTTTTGAGTATTGACTTTGTACCCAGATACATTGCTGAATTTATTTATTATATCTAGGAGTCTTTCAATGGAGTTTTGGGGGTATTCTATGTAGAGTATCATGTTGTCTGCAAATAATGATAATTTAACTTCCTCTTTTCCTATCTTTATTACTTTTATTTCTCTCTCTTGCCTAATTGTTCTGGCTAGCATTTCCAGTACTATGTTGAATAGGAGCAGTGATAAGGGACATCCTTGTCTTGGTTTGTCATAGATGGTCTTTATAATATTGAGGTAAAGACCATCTATTCCAATTCTCTGTAAGGTTCTTATCATGAGTGAGTGTTGGATCTTATCAAAAGCTTTTTCTGCATCTATAGAAATGATCATGATTCTTACTTTTGGCTCTATTGATATTGTGGATTACATTTATTGATTCACATATGTTGAACCATCCCTGCATGCCTGGGATGAATCCCAATTGGTCATGGTGTATAATCTTCTTGATGATTTGTTGCATCCTGTTTGCCAATATTTTATTGAGAATTTTTGCATCTATATTCATTAGGGAGATTGGCCTCTAGTTCTCTTTTTTAGTTGCATCTTTCTCAGGTTTTGGTACTAGAGTAATATTTGCTTCCAGGAATGATTTATGGAGAATTGCTTCCCTTTCAATTTCATTGAAGAGTTTGAGGAGTGTCAATATTAAGTCTTCTTTGTATTTCTTGTAGAGTTCTGCAGTGAATCTGTCTGGTCCTGAGCTCTTCTTTGTTGGTAAGGACTTAATTACATTTTCAATTTCGTTAATAGAAATTGGGTTATTCAGCAGTTTTACATCTTCTTGATCCAGCTTCAGTGTTTCATATGTTTCTAGGAATCTGTCCATTTCTTCTGTCTTATCAAACCTATGAGAGTAGAGGTTCTCAAAATAGGTGTTGATGATCTTCTGTATTTCCAGAGCCAGTAGTGATTTCACCTTTTTCATTCCATATTGCATGAATCTGAGTCTTTTCTTTCCTTCTTTTAATAAGATTAGCTAGGGGCTTATCAATTTTGTTTATTCTTTCAAAGAACCAACTATTTGTTTTATTGATTCTTTGTATTGTTTTCTTAATCTATTGGATTAATTTCTGCTCTGATCTTTATAATTTCCTCCCTTCTTTTGGCTTTGGGCTTGGCTTCCTCTTCTTTTTCTAGATGTATGAGGTGTAGTATAAGGATGTTTATTTGTGCTTGTTCTGTTTTCCTAATGTGGGAACTCAGTGCAATAAATTTTCCTCAGATGACTGCTTTCATTGCATCCCACGGGTTCCAGTAAGTTGTATTTGTATTTTTGTTTGCTTGTAGATATTGTTTAATTTCTTCTTTAATTTCTTCTATGACCCATTGATTGTTCAGGAGTGTATTATTCAATTTCCATGTGTTTGTGGTGTTTTTACAGTTTTTTTATCATTAATTCCCAGTTTCATGGCACTATGATCCAATAACACACAAGGGACAATTTTAATTCTTTTGCATTTACTTAAATACATTCTGTGGGTTAGTATATGGTCTATTTTAGAGAATGTCCTATGTACTGCTGAGAAGAATATATATTCTGATGTTGTTGGGTGGAACACTCTGTACACATCTATCAAGTCCATTTGTTCACAGGTGTGATTCAGTTCTTTATTTCTTTGCTGATTTTCTGTCTAGTTGATCTATACCTTTGTGTCAATGGCATGTTAAGGTCTCTTGTTATAATTGTTATTGCTTATTTGATTTTTCATTTCTGTTAATATGTGTTTTTGTGTAGCTGGGTGCTCTGGAATTTGGTGCATATATATTTAAGATTGTTGTCTCTTCCTCTTGAAGTTTTCCCCTAACTATTATGTAGAAGTGGCCTTCGTTATCTCTTTGGATCATTCTTGGTTTGAAGTTCATATTGTCTGTAAACAGAATAGCTACCCCCACTTTTTTTTTTTTTTAGTTCCTGTTGCATGGAGTATTGTTTTCCATCTTTTGACTTTCAGTCTATGAGTTTCCTTTTGGGGTTTCTTGTAGACAGCATATGGTTGGACATTGTTTCTTTTTTTTATTATCTCCTTTGACATAGTTGTTCAAGTTACAAAATTAAAGCATACAAAGGGGACATTCAAACAGTGAGGCTACAAACAGCTCTGTTCAATGATCCAATAAAAACTTAGCAACGTGGTTATCAATCCTACACACTTAAAGATAAATGCAGTTATATCCTTTAGAGCACTTTTTTTCCTTCCTTTGCTTTTTAAGTCCATTATCTGTTTAGTTATATCCTGTTTCAGATTGCTTGTTATCTTGCTGATCTGTTTTGTTGTTGTTATTTACTTTTTAGTCACCTTATATTATTCTGTTGCCCCATGCCCCATGGATCAGCTTTGGTGGAGTTGGGAGTTTTTTGGAGGTATTTTGTTACTTGGTTATCTACTTTTTTTTTTTTGAAGGTAGCAAAATACTGCAGAACAAGATAGAACAGAGCCATCCAAGACAGTGCAGTAAAATTGGCACAGAACCTCACAGCAGGTTACCAGGACAACAGCAATAGGCACAACAGTATATCTCATTCTGTTCACATTAGCTGTTCTTTCAATGAGGTAGAGCAAAATGGAAGGAAATACCAAACTTATAAAAACAGAATATTGAATAAAACAGTACCATTAATCAGAACTGAGCAAAACAGTGATAAAAATATTTGCCTTCTGATCCCTGGCACACACAAAAAAATTTGCCTTCAAAGAGATGGTAGAAGTAAATCCCCCTTCATTTCCACACTGTATATGTTCATCCTCCCAAGAGATACTCAGACCTCCAGCTCCCACTTGCTAACAGGGGGGCGGGGGGTGGATCAAGGTTTGAATCTAAGTCCACACACTGGTAGGCCCACAGCTGCTTAGCAGAGCAGCAAGTTAGCTGCCTGCTCTCCCAGCGGCCCAAGTTCCAACATGATGCAGACCTGAGGAAACACCAATACTTCTCACCCTGGTGCGGCGGGGGCTTGTGAGGCCCCAGCCACTTACCAGGGTGGTGAGCTGGCTGCCTGTTCTCCCAGTGCCCCAAGTTCCAACATGGTGCAGACCTCAGGAAATGCCAATAGTTCTTGCCCTGGAGTTGTGGGGGCTTGTGAGGCCCCAACCACTTACTAGGGTGGTGAGCTGGCTGCCTGTTCTACCAGCGCCTCAAGTTCCACCATGGTGCAGACCTCAGGACACGGTCCACTGAAAACCTTTTCAGCCTAATGCAGTGTCCTAGGGGGCTGGGCAGGCACCCAATCGCAGGAGCAATAGTTCCAAACTCTCCTCAGGCCAGTGCAGGTGAGCTGGAACTCACCTGGGTCTCAGGCCTGGCTCCTCTCACAGCATAGGCCTGGCTCCCCTGGTTGAATGAAGGTCACTGGGTGTGGTTCACTCAAGCCCTCAAAACCATGTGACTTTTTTAAAAAATATTTTTAGTTTCCTTTTTTTTTTGTACTTTGTAGAAGTGGTATTTTAAAAAAATAAGTTTTATTTTTTTAACTCAGTATGTTTCAAAGAGTTGTACATGTAAAGAGCTGCAATTTGTTTTTTTATTATGTATATTTCATTGTGTGACAATGCATTATATTATTAAATATAAACATATGGGCTGCAGGTGTAGCTCAGGTGTAGGTGCAAGACTAGCGTGCATGAGGCTCTGATCCCCAAGACTTACAAAAGAAAACTGTAATAATAAAATAAGTTTTTTAAAATCTATGCTAGCATCTAACTGATTTTTAATTCTCTCTCCAGCTATCTCATTTATAGTAACCACATTAATAGAGTAGGAGTCACATTTCCTGATTTGCAGTTAGTTACCTCACTAGTATGTCATGGCCATTTTCAGAGTGACTGAGGAATGTTACTTAGGAATCAGTGGAAAAGAGACTGATGCCTTCTCTTCTGTCATTCTCTATGTGCACAAGAGGAAGCAGAACCCTTCAGAGTTCCAATTAACTACAACTATACTCAACATTTCATCTAACCTTCTAGAAATGTGTGCAGAATTAATGGATAGATTTCCATGTGTTATTGATCCTGAGATTCATTTTTACTTCATATCATCATCTCTGAAATTGGGATATGTCTCATGCAAGGTTGTGACATAGTTGATTATAAGCATATGCAAAATTCCTGGTGATACTGGAGAAAGTCAATTTTGGCATTAAGGTATTTGAAAAAGTATTAATTTGGGCTTTTTTTTTGAGAAAGGGTCTTGTTGTGTAGTATAATTTGGCCTCAAACTCAAAGCTGTCTTTCAACCTCAGCCTCCCAAGTGCTGGAGCTTCAGGCATATGCCACCATGCCTAGCTAGCTGTTTTCTGTGAACTTTTCAGTCATTTTGCAAGTTCAACAAAGTGCCAGATTGAAAATGTGAAATGTGGAGCCAGAAGTTGAAGTGCATATCTGTAATCCCAGCATTCAAGACAAGAAGAACTGCTGAGAGTTCAAAACCAGCCTGGACTATATAACAAGACTCCATCTCAAAAAAAAAAAAAAAAAGAGGCCAGGTATGGTGGTACTTGCTTATAATTCCAGCTCTCTGGAGGCTTAGGCAGGAGGATCACTGAGCTCAAGCCAGCCTGGGATACATAGTGAATTCAAGGCCATCCTGAACTCTATAGCAAGACCACATCTAAAAGAATAAAAAAGTTTAAAAAAAAGAAAATATATTGCTAATACTTGTTTCCTCATGAAATCTAAAGTTGAATAGTTTCACATTTCCTCCATAAAGTTCAATAAATTATCTTTGTTACCAAAAAATATACACTGATAAGGTAAGGCAGAATCAGAATAATCTCCATCTTGATTTATCCAACTAATAATAGGACTTCATTACACCTACCATAATCTCTTTGCCATAAAAGCAATAATATGTGATCTCATTCTTATGACCCACCCATGCTGAAGAGGTGAGGATGATACAAGGCATGGATTCTAGGCAAGGGGAGGTTTGGTCACCATCTTGGAATCTGCCTACCAGAATGGCTTTTTGCTGGGTGGAATACAATCCTAGATGTAATGAACCCATGTAATTTGTGGCCCATAAATAATCCCATGTAGAAAAATATGGATAATTAATAAGCCAAACAGATTTAACAAGATTCTCCAATTAATAATAAAATGATTAAAGTTTAAGCGGAAATGGTATGTCCTTAGTACCCTAAGGTTGCCATAACAAACTGCCACAAGTTGGATGACTTCAAACAATAGAACTTTATTCTCTCATACTTTTGGAGGCTAGCAGGCAAATAATCTATTGGCTCCTTCCGTTTGAAGGAGAAATGTATTTAATGTATATCTCTCTGCTAGTTTCAGCTGCTTCTGACAATTGTTGGCCTTTGTGTGTGTGTGTGTGTGTGTGTGTGTGTGTGTGTGTGCGTGCGTGTGTGTATTTGTTTTGAGACAGGGTCTCAATCTGTAGTTCAGGCTAACCTTGAACTCACTATGGAGCTCAGGCTGGACTCAATTTGCAGTCATACTCCTGCCTCAGCTTCCTGTGTGCTGGGATTTTAGGCATGTACCACCACTCCTAGCTGTTATTTATTTTATTATCGTTAGTTTATTGCTGTTTTGTTTTGTGGTAGTGGTGGATGAAGCCAAGGTCTTCTACTGAACTACATCCCCAGACCTTTCTTAGTTTTTATTTTGAGACAGAGTCTTGCTAAGTTTCTAAGTTGTGTAGGTGGGACTTGAACTCTCAGTCTTCCTTCCTCAGCCTCCCAGAGTCCTGGGATTATAGATGTGTGCTACATTCAGTACCAATTCTGTCTTCCAATAGTGCTATCACTGTATGTCCCTCTCTCTTTCTGTCCCTCTCTGTCTTTTTTTTTTTTTGAGACATGATCTAGCTGTGTACCAGCCTTGAAATCAATACATAGTCCAGGCTGGCTTCATACTCACAGTGATCCTATTGCCCCAGCCTCTCAAGTGTTGGGACTACGGGCATGCCCCATCACACCCAATTATGCATTTATCTTGCCTGTATCCAAAATTCTGTTTTCTAAGGTCATTATTCATTGGATTCAGGTTCGCCCTAATCCAATATGACTTCTTAACTTGATCACATATGCAAAGACTGTTCTCCTATAAGGTCCTATTCTAAGGTTCCACATGGACATGAATTTGGGAGAGGGATACTATGAAACACAGTACAGTTATAAAGGGAAAACCATTCATTTTATAATGAAGCATCCTGACAAATGATTAAGGTAATGCATTTTTGTATCAGATATCTACTTGCATGATACCATGAGAATATCATCTATAGAGTATTCTTCCCATGCAGCCATGCATCACTGCACTGACCAGAATAAATTCTGAGAAGCATAGGCAGTTTCGTCCTATGTGAATGCCACAGGTGCACTCACTCAAACCTAGAAGACAATTACAGGCTTATCACTCAGTGTGGCTTCTGGGTGCAGTTGAGACTCAGTGAACACAATATGTATGAAGCCGCTGCCAGAATAAGATGTATACTATTGTACAGTAAAATTTTTTTATAAATTAGAGAACATGTTAAAATAATGATTAAAAGTATAGTAAATACATAAACCAGTAACTGCATGTGGTGGTACATGGCTGTAATCCCATCCTAGCACTCCAGACCTGGTGGATTGCCAGAAGTTCAGGACCAGTCTGAACTACAGAGCAAGACCCTGTCTCAGGAAAAAAAAAACCATAAACAAGTGACATAAACATTTATTAGCACTGCCAAGTATGTACTATGCAAAACTTCCTAATCCCAGCACTCGGGAGGCTGAGGCAGGAGTATTGCTATGAATTCAAGGCAGCCTGGGCTAAATAGTGAGACTCAGTCTCAAAAAACCAAAAAAAAAAATTGTATGTGCTAATACTTTTTTTTTTTTTTTTTTTGGTACCAGGGATTGAACTCACAACCTCGCACTTTCCAGGCAGGCAATTATACCACTAAGCTAAATCCCCAGCCCTGTGCTAATACTTTTATAGAAGTGGCAGTGTACTGAATTTGTCTACACCATCATCACCATAATGACATGAGTAGTGGAACAAGCATGGTAGTACACACCTGTAATCCTAGCACTTGGGAAGCTGAGGAAGGAGGATTGCCATGAATTCAAGGTCAGCCTGGGTTACATAAGCAAGCTCAAGGCCAGTGTGTACTACCTTGAGATCCTATCTAAAAAACAAAAGACAAACAAATAAAAATGTACAATAATGTCTTTTAAGAAATTGAATTGTGGTGAGATACACTTGTAATCCCAGCACTCAGGAATCAAGGCTGCAGGATTGCCATGAATTTGAGGCTAGCCTGAACTACACAGCAAGACCCTGTTTCAAAGAGAGAGAGAGAGTGAGAGAGAGAGAGAGAGAGAGAGAGAGAGAGAGAGAGAGAGAGAGAGAGAAAGTAAGAATGAATTGTGGCCAGATGTGTGGTACACACCTGTAATCCCAGAATTTAAGGCTAAGGCAGGAGTGCCATGAGTTCAAAGCCAGCCTGAGTTACATAGCAAGACCCTGTCTCAAAAAAGAAGAAAAGAAAAAAAAAGAAGAGACTGAATTGTAGCTGGATATAGTGGCACTTGCCTGTAATTTCAGCACTCAGGAGGCTGAGGTACCTGCATTGTCATGAGTTCAAGGTCAGTCTTGACAACATAGTGAGTTCAAGACCAACCTGAGGTACATAGTCAGATCCTGTCTCAAAAAAAAAAGACATTGAATTGTATTTGAAGCTTGATAATTCCCATAGTAAACAGATTACAATAAAGGTCTAGTTGTTGGCTAAATTCCACTAACTGTTTTTAAAGGTTGTGAGGTTTTTTTATACTGTGAATTGAACTCAGGACCTTGTGCTTGCCAGGCAGGTGCTGTTCCACTTAGCCAACTACATTCCTGGCCCATTAATCTTTTTTGCAGTTCACTTCTTCAATCCCTTCATTTTTCTGGTTTGTAGTTTGCATAGGTCTTTTTTCTGCATATGAATCCTTCCATAAAGTGTACCAAAAAATCATTTTTCTTCTTTGGCTTGAGGGCTTTGGAATTTTCAAAAGAATTCCAGTGATGTCTGATCCACAAATGGTCTTGTAATATTTTTCTTTTTATACAGAACTCCATATGATTATTTCAGTGCATACACATCTTTAAGTACTTGTGTCACTGATGCATTTGCATTTCTTCCTTTATTCAGTATGGTATTTCTAAGTTTTTCATTAAGTTTTGGTTCTCTCTTCTCAGGGAATCTCTTGGCCCATTTTGCTTTTGGCTTTCAAACTTGTTCCAAGACATCCATCACTACCACAACCTCAGACTTGCCAATACTAGTCACATACTAGCCAATGTGACAGTGCAAATCAAGACCCCCAGCTTTAAATATATACTTTTCTAAACAAAATGGGGGATGCTACTGGGGATTGACTCCAGGGCCTCTCACATGGTAGCCAATCATTACATCTTTGAGCTATAAACCAGGTATTGTGATACATGCCTGTAATCCCAGCATTTGGGAGGCTGAGGCAGGAGGATTACCTCAAATTTGAGCCTGGGCTATCTAATATGTTTGATAACTTGAACTACATAGTGAGATCCTGTTTAAAAAGCAAACAAACAACAACTATCATATGTGTGTGTATGTGTATAAGTGAGCTATATTCTCAGCCGTTTATTTGTATTTTTTTGATACTGAGAATTGAATTCAAGACCTGGTGCTTGCAAGCAGGTGCTTATACCACTGAGGTATATTCCCAGTGCATAGCCCTCTAATAATTAAAAATAAAACTTTAAAGTAAATTTCTTACTGGTAGTCCATAAATACTGTATATCTTAAAGTAGTCAACACTTTCTTAGATTCAGTAAGTGCAATTTATTCAGTTACTATTTATTAAGTATTCACTGCATATGTAAGTCAGTGTCCTAAATGTCTGAGTGTTTTGTTCTGTTTAGCTTTGTTTTTTTTTCCCTGCCCAGTATTGGGGATTGAATTCAGGGCCTCACAAATTCTAGCAAGTGCTCTACCACTGTACATGTGTAGCCCTGTCTATCTTATTTTGAGACAATTTCCCAGGCTGACCTTGAACTTGTGATCCTCCAGTCTCAGCCATACTTGGCTCCTAGATGACTTTTTTTTTTTCTTCACTACCAGGTGTTAAAACCAGGACATTTGCACTGAGAACTGCATCCCTAGTTCTTTATATTATTTTTATCTTGAGACAAGATCTCACTAAATGGATAAAATGTCCAATCTAACCAGAAACTTATAATCCTTCTGAGTCAGCCTCCCAGTTTGCTGGGATTATGAATATATGCCACCATGCCTAGATTTTGAAATGGCTTTTAAGGATACAATGATGAACCAAACAGAAAGTTGAACTTCATGTTATTGTTCTGGGAGATAGGCAACAAACAACTAATTCATAAATGTGTTAATTTTAGATAAAAATACATGTAGTGAGAACAATAAACAGGCTAATAGTATAAAGGCTGATGTTGTTTGTGGATGCTTTTACACTAGAAAAGGGCCTTGTGAGTTGGAAACATTTGAGTTGAAAACTGAATGATGAGGAAGTCTGAAATAAATGGTGATTTAGAGGGGGAAAGCACTCCAGGCAGAAGCATCAGTAAATTCAAAGATCTTGAAGTAGGAACAAACTCACAGTATTTGAGGAAACAATGATAGGCTGCAGAACTAAATGTGGACAAGATCATTGATCCGGCCTGCGGACCAATGCGTGAGTTTTCCCCTAGAGGAAGGAAAACGGGGCGGGGGCAGGGTGAAGAGAGAGAGATGGAGGCAAGTTGAAGTTTCCCAATCAAACCTCGTTTATTGAACAATGTTCCTGGCTTATAAAGAAGCAGAGGCGGGAAGTTACGGATAGGTCGCCGTCATTTCCTGGGTGGGGCGAGAGGATCCTGGGAAATGTAGGCCAACGCACCAGATGCCCACAGGAGGGAGAGATGGAGCGGCAGCTGTAAAGCTATCATGCTGCTCCCTACAGATCATTTAGGAAATTTTTGACCATAGTTCATGTTTGAACCATATTCTAAGTGCAAGAGGTTTTCATTGAGATCTAATTTAAGGTAAGTTAAAAATATTCCTTTTTTGTTTGTTTGTTTCGTTTTTGAGAGGGAGGCCCATTATACAGCTCAGGTTGGCCTTAAACTCAGTATATAGCTCAGACTGGCCTTGAACTCTCAGTAATCCACTGTCTGAGCCTCTGAGTGCTGGGATTAAGGAGTACACCACCACTCTTGGCATTAAAAATATTCTTGACCAGGTGCATGGTGACTGTAGTCCCTCCTAGTGGGGAGGCTGAGGCAGAAAGATCACTTGAACCTCGAAGTTGGAAACCAGCTCAGGTACCATAGCAAGACCCCTTTTTTAAAAAAATAAATTGGAAAAAAAATAATAATAAATTGAAACCAATTTGCCCTTCCCATGAGCCAGCACAAGCCAAGTGGGGCCCAGGAAAAGAAACAAGCCAATTTGCCCTTCCTCTGAGTTGGTGAAAGCCATGCTGAGCCTGGGAAAGTAACAAAAAAACCATCTGCACCCCACCCCCAAGCAAGAGCTGAGTTGATAGCAACAGAGGTACTAAAACAATTTAATGCTTGTATTATCTGATTGATTTTGTAGGCACAAGGCCAGTAGTCTGAGCATCCATCAAGAGGATAATAATACGCAACATAGCAAATATGGGGGATTTCCTTCTGTCTTGTTTTTGAAATGCAACATTGTTTTCACTGTTTTGTTTTATTCTGTTTTATTGCTTTGTTTTACTTAATGTTCTATTTTGATTGGTTTTGTTCTATTCTGTTTTGTTCGATTTTATTACGTCTAATGGTATGGGCCATAATTTCAAAGATAGCAAGAGGCATTATGGTAGCCATTGTTGATTTTCTATCATCCAGTTTTGAAATTCTGTATCACTTCCACTGTTGTGTTTTGATTGGCTCCATTCTGATTTATTTTGTCCCATTTTTTTTTTTTGACATGTTGAGACAGGGTCTCACTATGCAATTCAGGCTGGCCTTGAGCTCACTTTGCAGACCAGACTGGTCTCAGACTGACAAATATTCTCCTGCCTCAGACTCCTGAGTGCTGGGATTACAGGCATTAGTCACCATGCCCCATGGTTTTATTCTTTTTAAAGTACGCTTTCATTCTTTTGTTTTGATAAATTTTATTCTGGGGTTTTTTTTGTTTGATTTTATTACATCTGATAGTATGGACAACTATTTTGAAGAAAACAAGAGATATTATGGGAGCCATTGTTGATTTCCTATTATCTTGTTTTGAAGTGCTGTATCACTTTCATTGTTCTGTTCTGATTAGTGTTACTCTGTTTTGTTTGTTTGGTTTTACTCTCTTTAAAAAAATAAACTCTTGGGCTGCAGCTCAGTGGTAAAGCTCATACAGTATTTAGCACAAACAAGGTTCTGGGTTCAATACTGGACACCAAAAAAATTGTTTTTTGTCCAGTTTAGTTAACTGACTCCTAAAACTTACATTGATTCAAGTACCACAGCTTAGCATATGTACTTAAATCTTTCTTTAAGGGCGATGTTGATATTTTATTTTTAAATTTTTATTAGTGTATGTTTGTAGTACATAATTATTATGTACATCATGGGGAGTTGGTACATTATGGGGATTAACACATTCTTTTTCCTTCCCCTTTTCTCCTTCCTCCTCCCTCCATCTCTTAGTCTTCTTCCAATAATGATGATTTATTTTACTTTTTGAGAGAGGGTCTCACTATGTAGCCAGGCTAGCCTTAAACCCAGAGCAATCCTTCTGCCTCCCAAGTGCTGGGATTACAGGCATGTATCATTATACCCAGATAATTTTTTTTTGGTACTGGGAATTGAATTCATGACCTCACACTTGCCAGGTGTCTTAGTTACTTTTCTCTGTTGTTGAGACAAAATACCTGATACTCAAAATTAGGGAAGGAAAGGTTTATTTATCTTACAGTTTTGGAGATTTCAGTGCATAATCAGTTGGCTCCAAGGCAGGGTGGCAAGGCACTGGGGAAGCACTTCAAGGCAGCAGCCAGAGCAAAAGTCGAGAAAATAAGCCTGTTCTTCTTTCTATTGTACACAGGCCATCTTCCTCCCCCTCCAAGATAGGTGTAGCACTCACAGAGTCTCTGTGCTGTCCTTTTGCACAGGAACCTGATCAGGATATTTACAAAGTAAGGATTCTGGCTCCCTACTGAGTCTCTCAGTTAAACTTCTAAACTTCTCAAGTGACACAATGTATCAACCATAACACCAGGCAAGCACTGTGCCACTGACCTATATTCCTGGCCCCAGCTATTTCTTATACAGTATTATTTAAATTTAATTTTTTTTTACATTAATACTATTGTCTTACTGTGTTCCTGTTTTTTGGGTTTTTTTTTACTAAAGCCAGGGCCTTAAGTTACACCCTCATAGGTTTTGTTATGCTGTGTTTTGTTTTTAGACAAAGTTTCTCTAAATTACCCAGGCTGGGCTTCTTGCCTTTGCCTCCCAGATGTTAGCAGTATAGGCATGTACTACCATGCTGGCCTCAGCCTAGGCAATTTAGCAATTTTGGGAGACTATCTCAAAATGAAAAAATAAAAAAGGACTATGAGTGGGTTACTGCGAAGACCCTAGGTTATTAATCTCCTCTACCCACCCCCAATATTTTTAATCATCTACCATTGCTCAAGAAAACCCTATAAATATCTAAGGGTTTACTTTTCACTTCTTTCTTTCTTTTTTTGTTTTCATTTTTGTTACTGTGGATTGAACCCAGTACCTTTTCATTGAGCTATATCCCCAGTCCTTTTTTTTAATTTTTGAGACAGGATCTTGCTAAATCACTAAATTGCCCAAATTAAATAAATCTAAATTGGTACTAATTTTGGATCAAGGAGGAATTTAAAGGCAATGGAGACATTCATAATGAGAGTGATGAAACAGTCATATCAGTTAACATAGGCCTGGGGCACAGGTCTGTAATCTCAGGGATCTGGGAGGAGAGGAAGGAGAATCACAAATTAAAGTTCCACTTGGGCAAGTTAGTGACTTAGCAGTAGACCATGCCTCTGTAAATAAATGAATAAATAACACAAAAGGTTGGGGATGTACCTCAGTGCAAAGGCCCTAGGTTCAATCTCTAGTAACATCAATTTTTTTTTAAGTCTCTAGAAGTTTTAGAAGTCAGGCATGGTGACACACAACTGTCATCCCAGCTCTCTAGGAGGCTTAAGCAGGATGATCACCAATTCAAGTCCAACATGGGCAGTTTGGGGACCTATTGAGACTCTATCTCTAAATAAATAAATGCTACATGTAATGGTAGAAGTCAAGTCTTTATCATTTCTTATTAACAGAAATGATGAAAGAAAGAAAGAAAGAAAGAAAGAAAGAAAGAAAGAAAGAAAGAAAGAAAGAGAAAGAAAGAGAAATGGTATTGATAGAATAGTATTGGGAGTGATGCAATTATGTTTTACATTTTCCTTTGCTGTATTTGAGAATGTGTGCTTCCAGACCTAATGCTACTTTTAGCCAGCTTCACATGACCTTGTATCTAATGCAAGAACCCAGGACAGTTTTTCTGTAATATTAGATTTGAATATCCTGACTAGATCTATTGCCAGTGTTAAAGGCAGCTGAACTAGCTAGAAATATTATAGGCAGACAGGGCTAAGCCCTAAAAGAAACTGGCACAGAGAACCAAATGTCTGATGACCTTGGAGGGGACACACACCTCTTGCTGTTGGCCAGATCTTGGAATAGAAGGCAAAACAAATGCAACCACACCCTTAAATATAATCCTTAGGGATTAAATCTGGATCACTTTGAGAAATCAGGAGTCCCCATCCCAACCCACTATAGGCTGAGTCATTGATCCATAAAGAATGCTCACTTGCTATGTGACTCGCTTCCCCATTTGTCCCTGATTTGGTCAATTTCACCTAGACAATTAAACTTATTGGTTGACCATAGCTCTGTATCACCTCATACCCATCTGCCTTTCGAGCTCCCAGTTTTCCCTAACTTTAGACCCAACTCACTTCATGATTTTACTCTATAAAAACCCTGAGAAAATACAGAATCTTTGGTACCCCACTAGGGACCCCTTCTGTCTCTCTCTCAGACAGAAGCTTTCTTTCTTTCAATAAATATCTGTGGTCTTAACCTCCATTGTTCCTAAAATTCTTTCTTCGATTTTAGAGAATACAAACTCATTGTGAACATACAGTAGGTTGGGAGTTTCGTTTGTCTGTATCACCAGGAAAGGGAGGTCTATATTTAATAATTCAACAAAGGAAACAACACAGCTGGTTTGAAATGTTTTACATTCTGTGTTTCTCCAGCAGCACATTCCAATTTTTAACACCTTCTCATACTGCTGTCCAATTCTATTCATTCAAGAAGTTTCTTTGTAGCCTTGTGTGTTGGTGCACTCCTGTAATCCCAGCACTCTGGAGGTTGAAGCAGGAGGATTTCTGTGTTTGAGGCCAGTCTGGGCTACATATTGAGTTCAAGACCAGCCTATAATACACAGTGAAACCCTGTCTCAAAAAATCTAAAAGTAAAAAATAAATAGAATGAAGATATCGAACATGGTATTGCACACATGTGATCTGAGAGGTCTGGGACAGGAAGATTACAAGTTTGAAAAGCTTCTCTGAGAGTTGTCTAGGCCAGGCACTACCAAGAACCAAGGAAACAAAGATGAATGTCAGAAGCCCTGCAATAAAATGTCAAGGGTGAACTATAAAATTGGGGGTTTTTTTTCTGTCTTTTTGAGACAGGCTCTCTCTGCAGTTCAGGCTGGCCCAAAGCTCACTTCGTAGCATAGGCTGTTCTTGAACTCACAATGATCCTCCTGCCTCAGCCTCCAGAGTGCTGGGATTACAGGCCTGAGCCACCATGCCCAGCTAACTATGAAATTGTTGAAAGTAAAGCAACTATCTGTGCTTAGGAAAGCATAGGAAGATATCAAAGCAAAGAGGCAGCACTCAAGAGGTATGCATGGGTTTGAATCAACAGCAACAAAAGTGGAGAGAAGATCTTTTAATAAAAATGGGATACTGCCTCTTCTTAAGAGCTCTCTGAAGAGAAAGATTTGTTCTGGTATTGTTCGGACAACTGAATGCAGATGTCTCATGCTCTAGGTGAATGATTTGGGGATGACAGTGTGTAATATATGGACCATTGTTGCCCTCTGATTGATGTGTTTTGAAATTTTTTTATAGTTTCTTTTTTCTTCTTTTTTTCTTTTTATCTTTGAATAAAATGGATTTTTAAAAAAAGTTCATGATGGTGTGTTAACTTGTTCAGAGTTCTACATACACCTTACTATTGTACATCTTTCTTTCATTACATTTATTTTAATATCTATGTTTAAACCTGGTTTTGTGATTAGTGACACTAGATTGAAAGTTTCTTGAGGACGGGAATGTGTCCATTTTTCTTACTATTGTATAATTCCTAGCTATTACACACACAAGATGATAAATAAATGTGATTTTAAAATGCATGGAAAGCTGGCATGGTGCATTACACTTATCCCCACATTCTAGGCAGCTAAGACAGGAGTATCATAACTTTGATACCAGTCTGAGCAACTCACTAAGACCCTGTCTTGAAATATAAAAAAAAAAAAATTCTCATTTCCCTTTGCAGGTTTGATTGTGTTTATTTATGATACTGACAGCAGATAAACAAAATCTAACACATGCATAGACTTGAAAGCCACATAGAAAGAGACAGCTCATGTGTATATAGTATCTTATAGAAAAAAATAGTGGGCTGGGCTCCTGGAGGGGAGAGGTAGCAACACAAGCCACTGGGAGTTTCAAGACAACTACAGGGCAATCAAAATTACATAAGCAGCAGCTCTCAGAAGATCACCTGTAGTAAAGTCTACATGAACCACGTGATTTCTTCTGAAATGATCTTTCCTAGGAATTAAGGGGAGGCTCAGCAGAGCCTTTACTATTCTAGGCAGATTTTTTTCCTCAGAGCCATGCCTTTGTTTGCAGAAATCTGCAAATTTTTCTGAATAACCAATTTAAAGTACGTCTAAGAATTATATTTGAGATGCAATATTTTTCTCTCCCTTAGCCAGGCTTCTTACTATCCTAAATTGGACCCTGAGGTTGTAAAGATGAAAGTGGGTGGGAACACTGCAAATTGACTGGCACTATCCAATACTGTCAAGTGAAACAGCCTCTGAACCCTGAAAAGCATTCTTCTCAAGAGACTTGGAATTTTTATGGTTCAAAAGGGATAATCCACTGAGTATTTGTTGTTACTGTTGTTGTCTTTTTTCTTTTTTTATTGGTACCAGAGATCAAACTCACGACCACACACGTGTAAGGCAGGCGCTTATGCCTGCTGAGCTAAATCCCTAGCTCCGTGTTGTTTGTTTTTTTGAGATGCTTTCACTATACAATTCAGGCTAACCCTAAACTCACTTTGTAGCCCAGGCTGGTTTTGAATTTATAATGATCCTCCTCCCTCAGCCTCCTGAGGGCTGGGATTACAGGTATGTGCCACCATACTTGGCTGTTTTGTCTTGTTGAGATAAAAGTCTCACTTTGTAGCCCAGGATGGCCTCCATTTTGCAGCAATCCTTCCCTGCCTCAGCCTCCCAATCCCAAACCTGGGATAACAGGTGTGAACCACCCCTCCCCCGCACAGACACATTTTTTTTTTTCCTTTGACACAGTCATCTCAACTGCCCAGGCAAGGTTTGAATTTGTAATCATCCTGCCTCACCTGCTCACTGTGTTGCGATTACAAATATGGGCCACCACGCTCCGCCAGCCTAGTATATCTTTCTCCTCTGAGCATGTTAACCATGCTGGCCTAGAACACCAGCACTCAAGCGATCCTTTTGCCTCAACCTCCTGAGTATTGGGGATTACTACAAGCACATGCCTGTCTGATTTAGGCCCTTTGATACACTACGAATATATTCCGGTAACTAGAAAGGTCAGTTGAAGGAATTTGAGGGCTTTGGTTGGCTTTATTTTGAAGTGATTGTACAATCCTCGCTCACTCATGTCTATCTGTTGCAAGCAATGTAATTTCTGGAAGACAGAAATCTTCCTTAGGCATCCAAATTACTCGGCTGAAAACCTCTCTATACTAATGAAATGTCATTTTAATGTGAAAGACAAGAGAAAGAATGTTTGTCCTGTGGGCAGAGAGCAACAGGAATTTTAGATTACTTTTGGGAAAAAGAGAAACCTTTTTAATGAAATTCCCGTATATACGCTCACGTAAAACATATTTACGGTGTAAAGCCAAGATACGTCCCAAATCACGTTTCGCCTCGCCCCTAGAGTTCTCGAGGAGTTAGTAAACACTAAAATTGCTTTCTGCGAGACACCGGTTAGAAACTTAGAAGACAGCTACCATCTTAGTTGTGGTTAAACACAGACCACTGGCTGGCGTCACTCAGCCCTTTTGCGCAAGCGTATGAGGAGCACATTACTCACCCCGCCAACCCCCGCGCCTTCCCGTGCACTCAGTCGGAGTCTGTAACTCTCGCGAGAGAAGCGAGATTTATTCCTACGTACCGGGCCGTGCTGCTTATGGCGGCGCTGGAGAGGGGGCGCTGAGCTGTTGGGGTGAGTACGACCTCCGGGTCCAATTTGGGGGTCGCGAGAAGCTCGGCTAAGGGTGGATGGAAGACCAAGACTAATAGGAGAGACTTCTGAGTCAAGGTGGGCACTTCTGGAGCTCCGAGTAGGAAGAGCACCCGCCCTGAGTTCCTTCCCCGGGCTTTTCCGTTCGTTCTCTTGTTCAGTCGTCTGGGCTTCATGTCAGGCCACAGAGCCGTAGCGGGGAGTTGAAGCCAAGGGGGCGCGTGGTGATAGCTGTGGTGGTGACTAAAGTGGGGGGAGGGAGCGAAAATGGAGGCTTCGACCGCAGCCAAGATGGAGGCCAAGGGTGCGGGGCTCGGGCGCAAGGGCTGCTGGGATCTGTAGTCTGGCCACTTTCTCTCTGTGTCTTGGTTGGGTAAACGGGAACTACAAGTCCCGGCGGGCGGGGCGAGGGGGTGGTGGCGCGGTCCTTTGTGTGTAGCTGAAAGAGGCAGAGGAGAGGGGCCTACTCTGGCTCCCTACGCTGTTGTTTCCTGGTCGTCACCTGTTTGCGGATGCGACTACTAGTACCAGAGCGCAGTGCGGCAGTGGCGCTTTCTTTGTGTGTGGACTGAGACCCCGCTCCGTCTAGAGGAAGTGCTCAGGAAGACGACTCCCCCAATCAAAACTGACACTGTCGTACAGTAGAATTGACACTCTTACTGCCAGTCACCTACAGATAGGTCTCAACATCCAGTCTTCCCCCATTGGTCTTTTCTTCGGCTTTCTTAATCTTTTAGGCACATGGCTCCCACCTCTATATTGGAGGAAACGGCGTGCTCTGTGATAGTTTAGCCGTAGCCTCTGTCTCCTGTGGTGCAAGCATAGCCTCACGTTGTGCAATGAACGGCTTGACTTCGTCATTCTTTGTAAAGTTGGTGATTTTTCCCAGTTGGAGTCACTTGCAAGGTTTTTACCATTCTATGCTTTTGTTTGTTTGAGTTGTTTTGTTTTGTTGAGAGAGGGTTTCACTGTAGTTCATTGTTGTCTCGAACTTGCAGCAAGATCCTCCTGTCACGGCCTCTCAAGTGCTGGAATTGCAGGTATGTGCCACCATGCCTAGCCATCCAGTGTTATCAGTGGGAAATCTAGTTTCTTTTGCTTTGAAAGTTTCTCTTAGAAACACCCAAATGGCCGCTGTCGTGCTTGACTCCAAGTGAGGCCGGGAACACTCCCTCAAATACTGCAAAAAAAAAAAAAAAAAGAACCTGTACCTACTGTAATTGGAGTTTAGCCTCTAAAATGGATAGAAAAGAATGTAAGTGCTTTTGAGAGTCGGAGGAAAGATGCTTAAAGGCACTGTAGTAGTTAAATCTATTTTTTTGAGGCTTAAACTTTTATTATGCTGGTATGAACTGAACAGTTCATAGCCAGAGTTACCAACCTACTTTTTAAAAATGTAAATTCTAAATTACACTCCACTAATACAAGCTACCAAAGCACCAGTTTTCATTTTGAGCTCCTAGAAGACTTAACATTCTCGGTCTTCTCTGGGCAATGTAATGCTTTGGATAAGGAAGACGTTTGTTACATACTGGGTATGGATATGTCTGAACAAAACCTAGATAAATATTCAATCCTGTTTTCTTTTTAGTCCTAGGACCAGAATAAAAGCACCAATAATAGTCTGAATGGTTTTGCAGCTGTTCTGGATGTTTACCATCAAGATGAGTATTTATAGCAGCTGAGTTGAAAAGTAAAGTATTTAAGACACAGAAGATAGGTTTTCTTTTTTTGTAAATAAGTTCTGACCTAACAAGTATGGCCTTTAGAGAATGTGCTTGAAAATTCTAGTAAATTTCTAGAAAGGAAAATAGAGTGAATCCGTGCCTTCCTGCTTTATCTTTCCGGTTTTCTCTCCTACTCCACACTTGCAGAGCCATCCTTTTTCCGGTGTTTTGTGATGAAATAATGCATAACATAAAATACACTTTTAAAACCTTATTAAATGTACAAATCATTGGCCTCGCTTTGAGGGCCATAATTCAAACAAGGTAGTTGAGGCAAATATGGTGGAGCTGGCCTGTAATCCTAGCACTCAGGAGGCTGAGACAGATTGTTGCAAGCTAAAGGCCAGCCTTTACTACTCTGTCTCAAAAAAAAAAAAAAAAGCCAATGTAGTTGAAATACGGAAATTCTTACACAAAATTTTGAAGGTTTAATATTAGCAATGTGTTGCAAAATGAAATAAAATCTTGATTTTGTTAAATGCAAAAAATATGCCTCAGCCATGTCTTTTTGAAAAACAAAGGAGAACCACTTTGCTATCTTTGACACAAATTTACAGAAAGCTATTAAAACATCCTGGATCTTCATAAAAGAGAATTAGCTAAAAAAATTTTAAGTGTGTTTTAAAAGATTTAGTAGATAAAATTAACAAGAGTGACTTGAATCCCATCATTTCTTGCTTTAAAATCCCTTTTGTACAATCAGGATTTTAAAAGTGCCTGTTTCTATATTAGAATATTTTTCATTTGCCTTTGTAGGTACCTAATTAAAAACAAAGCAATACAAAATTTTATTACGGGGCTGGGATTTAGCTCGGCGGCATAAGCGCCTGCCTTGCAAGTGCATGGTCGTGAGTTCGATCCCCGGTACCAATAAAAAAGAAAAAAAAAACTTTAATATGTCCTTTCATGCTGAAGTCAAACATTAAGATGCAGTTGAAAAAAAATTGATGAACACTTTCCTCAATCGCATATGTAAATCATGTGTTGGTTTGTAGCTATGGCCAGTACCTAGCTAGTGATTTGCACATCTGCTTCTCTAGTTTTAATAACTGTAAGCCCCTGTAGTCAAGTCTGTGCTCGGTACTGCTTCCTTTCATTGGTGAAAGTCTTTGTCCAGTAGTCATAATTTTACTTTTAGCTTTAGCAGGTATGTTTTCTTCCTCTGATCAGTTTACACCTATTTTGTGGACTGTGGCAGCAACTATTCACATGTGGCTGTTGTGCATTTAAAGTATGACTAGTCAGAATTAAAACGTGCTGTGACTATAAAATAACATCTGATTTCTTTTGTTTAAGACAAGGTTTTGCTGTGTAGTTCAGGCTGGCCTTGAATTTGTGATCCTCTGGCCTCAGCTTCCTGAATGCTACAGTTACTAGTGTGCACCCTCAAGTTCAGACTTTGAGGAATATAATTTTTGATTGTTAAATAAAACATTAAATTAATTTCATCTGTTTCTTTTGACCTTAATATGAGTACTAGAAAATGTTAAACTATGGATATAGTGCTGTACTTTTGTTGGGCAATAAATTGTTTTCTGATGTGTCTAAAGTATTTAACTTCTCACACTGGCATCTGTCATATTTCAGACTGTTAGTGTATGTAACGGTAGTTAGGTGATACATACATACTTCTAAATATCTTGGTACCTTTTTGTGTAATTGAAACCCAGCATAGAAGTCGGGTGTGGTAATGCACACCTGTAATCAATCCCAGCAGTCAGGAGGCTGAGGAAGGAGAATCACTGAGTTCGAGGACAGCCTGGGTTAAATCATGATTTAAGACCAGTCTGAACTATATAGTAAGACCCTGTCTCAAAAAATGCATAGTTATTACTACTAAACTTAGGTAAAAAGGTGTAGTCCTTCAGATTTTCTTTTATTTCCACTCAGTAGTTGATGATTTCGATCCATACCCTACCACTACTACCGGTAGGGACTGAAGCCAGGGCCTTCACTGAGCTACATCCCTAAACCTTTTAAAATTTTCATGAATTTAGAGATAAGATCTTGCAAAATTGCCTTGGCTGGTTTCATATTTAGGATCCTCCTGCCTCAGTCTGCCAAAGTGCTGGGGTTACAGGACAGGCACTGCCACCACATAGTGTGCACTGAAATTCTATGGGTTTGATGACATGTTAGGCAATGGAAAATATGGCATATTTGGGTCTTCACTTTTCCTCAAAGGAACACAGTACTCTTAGAGAGTTAGGAAAGAAGACTTTGTAGACTGGCTTAGCCTTTCTCAACATTTGCCACAAATGACTTTCAGAATGATTTGTCAAAATGATAAATCCAGTATTGTGAGCCAGACGTGGTGGCTCATGCCTGTAATTTCAGCACTTGGAAGACAAGCAGGAGGGTTCCTAGGGCTATGTAGTCCTGTATTGTAATGCATTTTATTTACTTCATGTGCGTGTGTATGTTTTGAGACAGTATTTCACTATTGCAGTTGAGGCTGGCCTTGAACTAACTTTGTAGCCTAGGCTGGCCTTGAACTCACGCGATCCTTGTGCCTCAGCCTCCTGAGTGCTGGGATTACAGCATGGGCCACCACATCTGCCTGTAGATTGCTCTGCTTTTGCTTTTTTGTACCAGGAATGGAACTCATGACCTCATGCTTGCCAAGCAGGCATTGTGCTACTGAACTATAATATCCCTGGTTATATTTCTTATGACATAATTATTTTAGTTGAGCAATGCAAGTGACACCTGTAGTTCTGGACTCTTGTGGAAATGGTGTTCAGGATGCTGCACCTCAGACACAGTGCGTGTACTGCAAGGCCTACCAGGAAGCACAGTGACCTGCCCAGAAAAGGAAGGAAAAAGTCTGACATATTTCAAGAAAACCACTGCATTCCCAGAGTTAGACCAGGAGCCCCTGGCCTTACAGGGGTCCCTGAAATTTGATGATGCCATGGTGAGGGTATGACCAGCCATATAGATGATGAATATCGATTGGTAAGAGTCAGGGATCCTAAGTTCATGATCACTTGTCCCTTGGCCTAACTTCCTACCTGAAAATGTTTGCAGAGCAACTGAAGCTGGTGTTCCCTTGTGAACTAAGTCCCCAATGAGATGAGGGCACTGGTGAGAGCCTGCAAAACCAGCCTCTAATATTGAGGCACATCTGTGGGGTTCATTGTCAGCCATCTGCCATTTGGACTGCTGCTTCATACTGTGCAGCATTTTCATGCAGCATGATATCCCAGACCTGGGAACTGTGTCAGAGGCAAAGCCCCACCTTGTCATCCTGGGCAAGCGAGTCTGACATCCTTTGTGACTTGTTCTTAAAAATGACGGCCACCAAGATGACTAGATTTCATTCTACCAGCACTTCTACAAGAGGACAGACAACTGTAAGATAAAACTGACAGTTTGGGCTTGATTTTTGAACTGAAGTTGTATGTGATTTACCTGGGCATGCTGGAGCAAAAGGGTCCAGCAGATGTGGAAAGCCATATACAAACACTTCACACAGGAGAGTGTTCTTGAGTGCTGAGTGAGCCTGCTAGCCTTTCAGGGCATGGACTTGCAAATTAAAGGGGAACTTGTCACAAATAGGCTGCTGAGCCCAGGTGTTGGAATGAGGAACTGTTGGGGTCAAAATAAAGCCTAATCGGCACAGCACCAAAAATAAATGTTAGACACATATATTAGTCCATGACCTTTGAGCTAACGCATTTATAAGGGAGAGTTGATCTGAGTGAAAGATTCGGGGATGACACTGTGCATTGTGTGTACCATTGTTCCCCCTGATTGACGTGTTTTGGGGAAAAAAATTGCTGTAGTAACTTAGATGCACTGGGTAGATGATAACAGGCACAGTGAGAAACTTTGCCTCTCAGAAGTTGGAGACATAATTAGAAAAAGAAGGTAAAAATATGAAGCAAACTGCATGGTGGTGTACACATGTGATCTCAGCACTATTGGAGACCAAGAAGGCAGAAAGGTTGAAAATTTGAGTCTAGTCTAGGCAATATAATGAAACCCTGTCTCAGAATTTAAAAATGGGTCAGACATGGTAGTACCCGCCTATAATCCCAGCACTCAGGAGGTTGAGGCAGAAGGATTGCTGTGAGTTCGAGGTTAGCTTGGGCTACATAGTCCAAAGCCAGCCTGTCTACATGGTTAGACCCTGTCTCAAAAACCAAAACAAAAAAATTTAAAAATGGGTAGAGATGTGCTTCAGTGCGAAGGCCCTGGATTCTCTCCCCAGTACTACCCCTGTCCCCCACCAAAAAAAGGCAGAATGATTTGATACCAGACTGTAGGCATTGGATACTGTTCTCTCAATGGAAATTAACAAGGTGTAATGAGTCTTTGCTGAAATTGTCAGGAAAGGATTTTGTCACCATGAAGATGCCAAAAGTATACTCTTAGTGGACCTTTATGGAATATTTAGGGACATACCCAAAATTAAGGATTAGGGGACAAAATGGACTTATCTGGGAAGAGAATTGAAAAGCAATAAAAAGAAGAGACATCTTGAGTAGTAGTACTCCTACTGCAAGTCAGAAATCTTTGATAGAGAGTAAAGAAAATGTACCAAGATCTGACACCTACCATAGTTTAGTAAATTTAAAATTTGTGTGGGACCCTGGCTTTACTTTGCAGGTTTGTTTGAGTATATAATTCAGGCTGGCTTTGATTTTACTATGTAACCTAGGCTGGCTTCAATTCAAGTAGTGATCCTCCTGCCTCATGTGGCATACTCCTAGGATTACAGCAATGTACGTACTACCATACCCAGTACTTTTGCAGTTTTTTGTTTGCTTTTTTTTTTTTTTTTGGAAGTTGCCCAGGTGATTGAATTAGATGTTTAGTCAGAATTAAGAACCTCCTTTCTAAAGTGCTAGCTGGAAAATCTCACTGAAGATGTTTTTAAGTGAAAGTTTTGGCCTGTTGTGTTGCCCATACTGACCTCAGGCTCTTGGCTAAGGTGATCCTCCCGCCTTAGGCTTCTGAACTGAGACTACCAGAGTGTCACAGCATCATGCTGAAATTGAAGGGCTTTGCTTATTTGAGATCTCACTACTTATTAGAGGTGTTCCAGGCTGGCCTTGAACTAATTGTCTTCCCTTAGCTCTTCCCCCTGTACTTTATACCCCCAAACCCCAAGTACTAAGATTGCAAGTGTATACCACCATGCCTGGCTAAAATTGGAGTTTGGGGTAGATACTATGGTTTTAAAAAATGGAAAAGGTCACCATTGGAAATTGGCAGATTCAGGTCCTGAACTAAAATACATGTTTTATAGGACAAGAATAGTACAGAAGATAACCTTGAAGGCAATACTAATAACACTTGGAATATTTGATATAGAGGTAGAAAGGGAATAATTGAGTGATTTAAGAGTCATTACTTTTAGACTCCTCTAAGTAGTAGGAAAATGATTTAAATGAAGTTGATAAATCAGGCAAAGGTAATGTTTAACAGATAATAGTTTTTTAATTTTGTATGTGTATTTTAGGGATATTTTAGTTTTTGTTTTGTTGCTGAGAATTAAACCCAGTCTTGCACATTAAGCATGCTCTCTTATCAATGAGCTGTACTCCCAGCAACATGAAGTTATAAAATACTATAAAGTGCCCACAAATCTACTATGGAGTTCATTTTGCTTATGTGGAAGCCTTGACTCTGAGTTTTACTAGTAACAGTGGTTGGTGTGTGTGCATGAGTGACAGGGTCTCACTGTATGGTTAAGGCTGGCCTTTGAGTTCACTGTGTAGCTGCAGTCTTCCTGCCTCTGCCTCCCATGTGCTGGGATTACAGGTGTACACAACCATGCCTTTTTTTTAATACTAGAAATTGAATTTAGCCTCATGCACAAAGTGTGCCAGGTAGGTGCTGCACTGGTAAGCTACATCCTGGACCCAATAACAGTAGTGGGAATTGAACTCTCCTGGTTAAACTGGCTTTGCAGCACTTCTCACCTTACCATCATTCTTATGTCTGAAAACTACTTTTTACGTGTGTGTGTGACAGAGAGACAGGGACAGAGACAGAGACAGAGACGGTGGGGGGCGGATTTTGCTGTGTACTTCATGCTGGCCTTCAACTCAGTATGTAGCTGAACCTGGCCTTGAACTCAACACAGGCTTTCTGCTTCAGCCTCTGGACTGCTGGGATTATAGCATACACCATCCCAGCTATATGTGAATATAGTATCCATCTATCAGTATATTTGCCTTTTGCTTTTCCTCATATAAATTATCTCAATTGCTGGACAGGGTGCACACTTGTAATGCTGCTGAGGATGTGGGAGGGTCACTTGAGTCCAAGTGTTTCAGACCAGTCAGGGCAACATAATGTGACTCATATCTAAAGCACAACTTTTTTAGGGGGTGGAGGGTTTCAGACAGGGTCTTCTCCCAATGTAGTCCAGGCTGACTTTAGACTCATAGTAATCCTTCTGCCTCAGCTTCCCGAATGCTGCCACCACGCCCAGCCAAAACTCAGTTCAGTTAATAGTACTGTTTTATTTATATTGGAGCCAGTGCAAAATAGTCATTTTTGATTTGATTTTTTGTTTGTTTGTTTTGTTTTGTTTTTTGGTACCGGGGATTGAACTCATGACCTTGAGCTTGCCAGCCAGGCGCTTAAGCCACTGGGCTAAATCCCCGGCCCTCATTTTTGATTCTATAAATAATACAAAAGATGTCTGTGTTTCTCATCGGTTTACTACAGTAGTTTAAATGAGGATTGTTTCTTCACTATCATCTCCTATAACATGTCAAGACTTAATACAGCTTTGATGAGGAACTAAGCCAGTTTTTTATTGAAATGCTACATTCTGTCTACATTATAACAGTCAGGTCACGTATCCTATTTTACTGCAGCCCAGATCTCTGTTGTAGCCAGGTTAGCCTGTTGATTTCCTCTGAAATGACCCACCCTTGTTGCCACATCATTTGGGCAGGAAAACTACTTGATGCTAGGTTTTAAACACATAAAAATCATGTAAGGTCCCAGCTCTCAAGGAACCTAGAATGTAGTGGCATATTCTGTCTTGGTTTATGTGATACTTCATACCTAGAATACTTGACTTTTATTTCTTTTCCTAGAATTCTGCCTATTTTTCATTTCAAATTCTACATCTTCTCTGTGCCCACCATGTTGTTTTGATGCTCATACTATAGTGAGTAAGCAATAGTATTACTCTCATGTGTAATTTAATAGATACTCAAATAGTAGCTAAGCACATTTTTGGCATTTTGTCCCTTTTTTTCTCCAAGTTTAACTCTTAGCAAGATGATAAACTGATGGAACTTTTTTATATTTTATATATTAATGCAGTACCAGATGCTTTTAAAAATGCTTATGCCAAATTGATTATTAATTTCCAGTTTATTGGGGATGGGAGGTCAGTAAGGACTGTGAAATAGTTTGAGGTCTTAGGTATGTAATACTAAAGAAGCATTTAGTTGAGCAGTCTTTCAAATACTACCAAATAAGAGTACTGTATTGCTTGCTTCACTAGTAGGTCTGAGTTAATGTGATGAGTTTGTCTCATTTCTCACTCTCTGTTTGTGATTGTTTTGTGTATATTATACTTAATATTTTCATTTTTTGCCTCTAGTATGAAGTGTAACAGAACAGACTTCACCACCTGAAACTGCTGCTTCAAGTTCAGATCAGGCAAGGAACAAACCTCGTAACAACCAGCAAGACCAAAGAAGAGTACACTTAAGTTGAAGACACAACACTTGATCTGAAACAAGAAGTTTGTGCCTACTCAACAGCTTTGAAAGAGCACTTCCCAACGCTGCTAGTAGTCTTTGTTTTCTTCAGTGCTGTACTGTGAGATTGCCCGGTGCAGCAGCAGTTGTATTCTTTATTAGCTTGGTAGATCATTTTCTCTCGCTTTTTTTTTTTTTTTTTAATACTAGCAACTTTCACCCTTTGAAACTTGTGCTGAAAAAGAAGAATCAGCTAATACTACTGAAAGTGCAATATTTGATTATCACTGCGAGGTAGGTTGTGATTTTAATAAGAATTAATTCTGAGTCAGGTTTAATGACAAATGTCTATACTTCCAGCACTATGGAGGCTGACTTAGGAAGATCACAAGTTTAAGCCCTACCTAGGCAACTTAGTGATTTGTTGAGACCTTATCTTTAAAAAAAAAACAGTTAGTAAAAGGCTGAGGATATAATTCAGGGTGAAGGCACTGTATTCACTCCCTATTACCTCAAGAAACAGAAAGGATTTTGTAGTTGTGGATTTCCTGCTTTATCAAATATAAAATCCTAATTTCTTATCTGAAGATAATCAGAAAATCACTTATGTTTTCAATACAATTTAGTTTTTTTGGTGGTGTTTGTTTGTTTGTTTGTTTGTTTTTAAAGATAGACTCTTGCTATGTAGTTCAGGTTGGCCTTAAATCACTATGTATCCCAGTCTGATGATGCTCCTGCTTCAGCTTCCTTAGTGCTAGAAGTACAGGCCTGCGTCAACAAGTCTTGCTTCTAGTATGAAAATATTAACATTAATTTATTGTCTCTTGTTAGAACACTATATATAGCCAGAACTGGGATTTCCCATTAAAAAATTGTTTGATCATATTATATTTGATTTATTGGTCTCTCAGAGAAGCACTATCTGTACTACTTAAAATTTTTAAGTACAAGTGTCCATTGCAGTCTTTTTGAAACCTAGATGATACCTGGTACTGATAATCAATCTCTGCTTCCTTCTCTCCATCCTCTCCAATATCCAATAGTTATGTACTAGCTAGCATTTATTGCATATTTATGAGTGAGTGGTTGACATGCTTAGTATATTGTTTGGGCTTTCTGGTGCTTAATTAATACAGTAATAATTGGATAAGGTATTATAAACTTAGGATTTAGAGCAATTTATCAGAAAAAAACAATTTAATGAAGGTTTTGAGAAAGTGCTAAGAATATGAAAGAGCAGTTACCTAGAAGGGAAGGACATTTGAAGGTAAGTAACACTGTTAAGAGAAAGAATCTTTTCTTCTTTTTTTGTCTTTTTGAGACAAGGTTTCGCATACAGTTCAGGCTGGTTTTGGACTCACTTTGTATCCAGGCTGGCTTGTATCAATAAGAGGGAGAGGAATTCTAGTACAGGTAGAGAGGAATTAATGGATTCAGGGAGATCCTGGAAACACATGGTATCTATCTTCAATAGTGTAGTTCTGAACAGAGTAGAAGAAACAGTTTTGCAGGATGAGCAGAATAAACAGGGAGGCTTCTAGACTCAGGTTCTGAAGGGCCCAATAGAATATTTGGCTTTGTTCTGGAGGGAGCCATCAGATGGGTATAAATAAGGACATAATAGATTTTGTTTTTCAAAAGTGAAGCTTTTTAATTTTTTGTGTGTGTGAGATAACTTTTTAACTGCAATTTTTTTGTTTGTTTTTCTGTTTATTTTTATTTTTGGTTTTTTTTAGACAGGGTCTTGCAATACTGTTCAGACTAGCCTTGAACTCACTGTGTTGCCCAGGATGGCCTTGAACCTGAGATGAGCCTCAGCTTCTCAAGTGCTGGGACTACAGGCATGTGCTGCCATGCCTGGCTTAGTTTGTGTTGTTGTTTTTTGTTTGTTTTTATTTTTAGTACTGAGGATTGAATCCAAGCAATTGTTTGTTAGGTAAGTGCTGTACCACTGATACACCCTCAGTGTCTCTCCCTGCCTTTTGAAAATTTAATTATTGAGACGGTTGGTCTCACTAAGTTGCCCAGGCTGGCCTTGACTTGGGATCTTCTTCCTCAACCTCCCAAGTAGTTGGGTTTACAGGTGTGTGTCACCTACCTAGCTACTGCTTTCGGTTTTAAAGTAATAGTATGTTCATTTGAAGAATAGATTGAGAACGGAAAGACTTGGATAGGCTGTAAGAAAAATCTAGTGTGTGTGTATGGGCCACACGCACTAGATAAAAAGGGTGGGCCAGGTGGATATTAGGTGTTCTAATGGTAAAAATGAAGACTTGGTGACCCAACTCAATGTGAAGATAAGTCTAGAGAAACTAAATCTAGTCTAACCAGTTGTCCTAGATAGAATGAATACAGTCTAGCTAGTTGTCCAAGCTAAAAAACTTTCTAGTTCCCAGGAGTAAGGACGCTTAAGTGAGAATTCACTGAAATTATATACTGTAGAAATGTGTTGTGCTCATTAGATTATAATCTGAAGTTGAAAATATGCTAATATGAAATGGTAAGTGTTTCTGGGGGACTAGGATTATAAAAAGCAGTTTTACTATTTGTTTAATAGTAGTGGAATTGAATCCAGGGCCTTCACATTGAGCTTTATTTTCAGCCCTTTTTAATTTTAAATTGTGAGACAAGGTCATGCCAAATCACTTTAATTGCCCAGGCTGTGCTTGAATTTGGAATCCTCTTGCTTCAGCCTCCTAAGTGAATTCAGGGAGTACAGGTGTGTACCACCATGTTCAGCTCAGACTGATTTTATTTTTATTTGTTTTGGTTTGTGAGGGGTTTTTTGATTTTGGTTTTTTGACACAAAGTCTTAGTATGTCATTAAAGCTGGCCTTGAGTGCCAACTGTTTCTCTTGCCTCAGCCTCCCAAGTGTGGGATCACAAGGGTGTACCACCATACCCAGCCTGCTTTTTTGAAAGATCTAATAAGTAGTTATGCGAGTACTTGTATACTAAACACTAATTCTAGGTTTTTGTATGAAGCAACTCATTTAACCATCCCAACAGCTCTTGAGACAAGTATTAAAGTGGAACAACAACAACAAAAAAAACTATGCAAACTCTTAATAATTGCAAACTAACATTTATAAATTGGAATTCCAGGGATGTGTGGCTCACTGTGAAGATCCTGAGATCAGTCCCCAGTATCACACCAAAAAGGGGTTAACCAATAAAAGGAATTTTTAAAAATAGGTTATACTTTTTATTTGGAAACAAATGATTAATTTTAGATACTAAAAGGAGAAAACTCAGTTTTACTGTTTTGATCTGTTAAATGCAGAGGAGTTTTTTATGTGTGTGTATATATAAAGTTATTAAAACTAGTCTTTGTAATCAAGAGAAATAATCACTCAGTATTCTGTATTGGTCAGGGTACAGTAAGAATAGGATTGGAATGTCTTTCAGTGAATAATTAGAGCCTGTCCAAAAGATAGCAATTAGTATAAAAAATTATTTGCATTCAGAAACCTAAAAGAAACAGAAGTTAAAGGGATAAGAATTTAGATTAAAAATAAAATTCCCTCTGCTGGTGAACTGAGATACCTTTTCCAAGCTAATTCCTTGTCAGTAGAAGCAGAGATTCTGAAGGAAGAGAACAGGAAAATTCCTTTACATCTCTGTTTTGATACACATTTAGGGGTGAAGTAAGACTGAAGAACAGTCCAGCCTAAATTCCATTATCCTTGTTGGTGAAACAAGTCTTTGAAGGAAGTGTTTGCTGGGCATGGCGGTGCATGCCTGTAATCCCAACACATGGGAGCCTGAGGCAGGAAGATCGATGTGAGTCAAGGCCAGTCAGAACTGCATAAGACCCTATCTCAAAAAGAGGATATTCTTGCTCTCTTCCCTTCTGATTCTAGTTGATTTTCCCTTTGCCAAGTAAAATAGAATTCTTTTACCTGCAGGGATGCGTGGTAGGAATGGAGACTTGTTAGTGTGGTTGAGGGGGAGGGAGGGCATTTAGGTTTTTATATTACAGATCAGATTGTTTTCTTACTTGTGTAGTAAGAGCTGTAGTCCAACAATGAGGAAAGCATACTTGAAAATCATACTCTAAGTCAGTAATCTAGAAAATGGCTTTATGTTTTTATTTGTTAATTGAAAATATGTCACCTGGGTGTGATGGTGCACACTTGTAATCCCAGCACTCTGGGAGACTGAGATGAAAGAATCACAAGTTCCAGTCCAGCCTGGGTAATTGCAGTTTATCGAAACCCTGTCTCAAAAAAACAGGAAGGCTTAGAGATATGTAGCTCAGTATAAAGACTCTGGGTTCAAACCCCATTGCCAGCCAAAAAAAACAAAGACTGCATATTGTCAATATGTATGTTTGTAAATTGTGTAGTTACGCTACTGTGTATGCATTGTTAAACATTGGTATGGTTGAAAAATAAGTATTATGAAAATAGTTTGCCTTTTATATGCAGAAATGTTTCTTTAGATTGTGTTCTGAATGCTGTCAGGATTTAAATTGTTAGTTTGTTTTGTGGTACTGAGGATTGAACTGAAGGCCTTGGTAATGAGCTATATCCTCAACCCTTTTTTTAATTCTGAGACAGAGCAAGGCATGGTGTCATGCAGTGGCAATCCCAGCAATCTAGAGGCAGAGACAGGAGGATTTCCCTGAGTTCAAAACTAATATGGGCTGCATAGTGAGTTCATTGCCAGCCTGAATTATGTAGCAAGACCTTGTCTAGAAAAACAACAGCAAAAAAATGAGATCAGGTCTCACTGTCTTTAAGTTACCCAGGCTGACCTCAAAATTGAAGTCTTTCAGCCACAGACTCACAGAATTCTGAGACTGCAGGTGCACACCATCATGCCTACCTGAATGCTTCACTTTTTTTTTTTTTTTTTTTTTTTTTTTGGTACTAGGGATCAAACTCACAACCTAGCACTTGCCAGGCAGGCACTTATGCTGCTGAGCTAAATCCCCGGCCCAAGTGCTTCACTTTTTTAAGTGTTAAATTTTAAAATTATTCTATCATGAATTACTCTCAGAAATAATACCTTTTTTTGTTGTTTTTAGGGTTTTGGTTTGGTCTTGGTTTTTTGAGACAGGGTCTCACTATTGAGTGCAGTCTGGCCTTGAGCTCATTTATAATACGCTTATTACCACTAATTCAAGTTCATATCATACTTTTAATTTTTGTTACACTTCAGATCTCTTCTCTGATAATGAAGAGATTGAATAATTAGTACTATGAATAGAAGTGGTAGCTTCCATGTTTACCTGTGTTTAACTTGTCTTCTGTATGAGGTTTTGCAAAAATATTTTTCAACCATTTGTGTATTTGTGAGGGTAGTTCAGTTGAGCTAGATAATTAAATATGTATTTGGACCTAGTTGGGTGTAAGCTATAGTATGTTGAGAGCAGTTCAGTTAATGAGAGCTTCACTGTTATGGAGGTCTCCAGTTTTTCCTGAAGATTCCTGAAATAATATGAGGCATATAAAAAAAAAATGAGGCATATGTTCATCTGACATACCAACTCAGTGATGCCTGTACTGTAAATACAAGTAAAAATATAAAAGCTAAATTTTTATCTCTAGGCAAAAAAAGTTCTAATATTTTTACACTTTTTTTTTTTTTTTTTTTTTTAAACGGGGATTGAACTCTCAACCACGCACTTGCAAGGCAGGTGCTTATGCTGCTGAGCTAAACCCCCGGCTTTATTTTTACACACTTGAATTATCTGTGTGTACTCTACTTATGGAGACCAGTAATTGAGAACTCTACTTAAAGTTACTGGACATTAAGAAGAAATTTGTGGTGGGGGGAAGAAATTTGACTGAACAGTCTCACTCTAGCAACCACTAGGGATTCCTTATAAAATTTGTACACAACATGGAATAGAGATTAAGAGCTTTGAACATACATTTGTTTGACTTTTTAGTGTTAATGTGATGTATTTCCCATAGAATAGAAATTTGATTAAATGAATTATATTTTGCTGTAAAACAAGCCTAATTTTAGAAAGCATAAAGGTTGAATGTCATATGTGTGTTGTTTATCATAGTTATAAACATCATGCTATATTACCACAGCTATTTGAGATGGAGAATGCATTTACTCTGACATCAGAGCCTCATCCCCCTTCTGCAGCCCCTCCTTCACTTTCTTTATCTTTATCTTCAACTTCTACCTCATCTGGGACTAAAAAACAAAAGAAGACCCCCACGTATCAGAGATCTGTAAGTCAGGAAAACACTGATCTTAGCTTGTCTGGCTTTGTGTTACAAGCATGACTTAGTAAGGTCACTTAAGGCTTATTGAAATAACCTGTGGACTCACTTCTAACTTTTCTAAACATTTCTTTCACCTTGAGATAACTTTTGTAGCTAAGGGTATTGCTGTTCAACATGTGTCAGAAGGCATCTCATTGTCCTTACTGAATCAAATTTTATATATTAACCAGAGAGCCAGGAGATTTAATTTTAAGAAGCCCTGGTTTAGACCCCATAGTGTGGAGGTAGACCTCAGTTTGTAATGCTGTTTGGTTTTAGCAAGTCATTTAACCTCTGTATTCTGTTTATCCTTTGGTAAAGTGGTGATGACATACTACTACTTTTTCATGGGCTTTTATGAAAATTGATTTAATATATGTCAAAAATAACCATGACTACCATGAAGGTATTGAGACTTAACTACTTTTAGGTGCAGTGTCCTTGGTTTGCATTTTTAACCATCCCTCAAACTTTTAACTATTCATACTTTAGATTATCTTTTTTTTTTTTTTTTTTTTCCATCTTTTGAGACAAGGTTTCACTATGCATTTCAGGCTGGCCTTGAAATTACTTTGTAACCCAAGTTTGCCTTGAACTCAGAGCAATCCTTTTGCCTCAGCCTCTTGAATGGTAGAGTTATAGGCATGTGCTACCATGTCTGGCCTCAGTTTTGGTTATTTTTTCCTAATGATTACTTATCATTTTTATTAATAGGGCTCAACATTTTACCTAAATGAAAAATATTTATAAGTTAAATTTTTAGTGCAAAGATCTAAAAGCAGTTGTAAAGATTTGGAGATCTTGTTATTGTAGTAAATTCATACACATAGCCCTTGCTAAGGATCTTGTTCTCTTTCATGTTTCATTTAAATTTACAATTCACCTCTGTGGTCTTATTAAGATAGAAATATCCAAGGTTACTGTTATAGTAGTATTTAATAACCACTACATCTTCCATTGCATTGCATTTAATGCTTTTTTCTTTAGCTTTACTTTACCCAATCATAGATTTGATCATAAAAATACAGAGATTTTTATCAGTGTCTAAAAAGTGAAGAGTTCCTTACAGGTGAAAAGGTTTCTTAAAATATACCTGTGTAAGTGATTGAACAGTATTAGAACTGAAGAGCTTTTGCTGTATTGGAATGTTGTCTTGAAAATTTTTTTTCTTTTTTTTTTTTTGTGTGTGTGTGTGTGTGCCGGGAATTGAACTCACAACTTTGCGCTTGCTAGGCAAGCGCTTATACCACTGAGATAAATCCCCAGCCCTTGTCTTAGAAATTTTTTAACTCACTATTTTGGATTGTCTTTCAAAGGAACTAAATATACATGATTACTCCAAAACTTTCTAGTGTGAAGTACAGCATAGAAACTTTCTTTTGTGCTTTTAATTGCCACTAACTTTATGTCTTCAACATGTACAGTTTACCAAATAGTATAAAGATGTCTATTTAAGTTCCAAAGTAGATGTTAATAAATATCTTAAGTAAGTGTCTTGGTAGTTTTGGATTGCTATCTCTTGATTATTAGTAATTTTGGTCTACAGTTGTTTTAATTATTTAAAATTAATTTAGCTGGGCATGGTGGCGCATGTGTGTAATCTCAGCACTCAAGAGGCTGAAGAAGGAGGATTGCCACAAGTTTGAGACAATCCTAGAATATATACTGAGTTCAAGGCCAGGCTGGACTACATAGCAAGATGCTGTCTCAAAAAAGACAACAGGAAATTTAACCTAATGGTTTTTTTACTAATATAGTTGCTTTACTTCAGCAACTTCAAGGCCAGGTGTGATGGCACATGCCTGTAATCCCAGGCATGGGGCACAAAGTGAGACCTTGTGTCCAAAAACCAAAAATAATAATAGTAAGCAGTAGTATATGTTAGAAATTCTTTTTATCTGGTAAGTGGATATTCTGCCATTAACAAGGATATACTTTACTAAAATAATTTATAGATTGTTTTTCTGAAATGCTTTATTAACTAACATTTAATAAAAAGCCTGTAATCATCCCTTTATATATTTTACCTTTAGTTTCTTTGCCTTTATATTGAAAATTTAGTGCTAATCAGATTTAATATACTGTGGAAATAATGTACAAATCACTATATATATTGAGTTCATTTTCTTTTTAAAACAGATGAGCTTTGATCCAAACCTTCTCCACAACAATGGACATAATGGGTACCCCAATGGTACTTCAGCAGCACTTCGTGAAACTGGGGTTATTGAAAAACTGTTAACCTCTTACGGATTTATTCAGTGTTCAGAACGTCAAGCTAGACTTTTCTTCCACTGTTCACAATATAATGGCAACCTGCAGGACTTAAAAGTAGGAGGTAATTGATCAGTTGTATTAAATTTCTCTTGCATGTCAACTTGTTCGTGAGAATACTTTTCAGGAGAAACTTAATTCCAAAAAAAAAGCAAAATCCTAAGTGAAAAAATAAGTGGAAGTTGTGGCATTTTAGCTGCATCAACTATCGAAGTATGTATAATCATAATTTTTGTCACAATGGTTCTTTTTTGAGAGAAAGCAAAGTTGAGTAAAAGTTAACAGGATATTTTTACAGTAGATGCTGGAAGAATTAAAGGATTGTAATCCAAGCACTTGGGAGGCTGAGGCAGGAAGCTGGCCATGAGTTTGAGGCCAACTTGAGTTATATAGTGAAATCCTGTCTCAAAAAAACTAAAGTAAAATGAACTAGTATTATGAAATATATCTGATTTTTTAAAAAACTTCTGAAAAGGTCTCAGTGACTAACAAATACTGTTGTTGAGTGTTATTTTGGTTAATCATCATAGCAGTGTTGTTTGTTAGGAGTCATCCTCAGTTTACAGAAAAGGAACTGGAGTACAAAGATGTTAAAAAAAATGGTTATGATCTTTTTATAGCTTCGTTTGTACTGTTATGTAAATCTCATGAAAACTAAGGTTTAATGTTATGCCAGAAAGTGGTTGTGAAAAGGCAGTATGTGTCAGGAGAACCTAAACATTCTGTGGAAGCGTAAGTGGTGTACTTTTTCACCAGCATCTGTCTTCCTGGGTCTTCAGGGAATGGCAGAATGTTGCCTGTGGTCTGAACCTGGTACTATGCTTTTGTGGCCCAGAGACTATACTGAGAACTGCTGGTTTGAGGCTGTTTCAGTGTTTCTTGAGAGCAACCTGGGCTACAGAATGAGTTCAAGGCCAGCCTGAACTACATAATGAGATCCTGCCTCAAAAAGGCCAAAAAAAAAAAAAACCAGTTCAACAAAAATAATACTTTCCCCTCCCCCCAGATGATGTTGAATTCGAAGTATCATCTGACCGGCGGACTGGCAAACCAATTGCTATTAAACTAGTGAAGATAAAACCAGAAATCCACCCTGAAGAACGAATGAATGGACAAGTTAGTAATTTCAATGCTTTGTATTTTCTTAGGGCCCTGCATTTGCATATCTTTCACATTAGAAAAGGAAGATTCTTCCCCATCTCCTCAGTTTGCACGCAAGAGAGTTATAGTATATGAAGAATACTATTTTAAAATTATATCAGAAGCACTGGCATTTCTTGACCTGAAATAAAATAATGGTCAAGGCTCAATATGGGTTATATATATAACCCTACATCTGTACTTACAGTCAGTTTATGTACTGTAAGTTTGAAACTTGGCAGCATGACATCCTCTTGTGGATCATATTAAAATGCATCCCTGTGTCTAGTATAGAGGATATTAAAATTCAGTTTATATTGCACAGTGCTGCTCCTGAAATGATTAGCAATGGAAATTTTTTTTTTTTTGACTGGTAGGTTGTGTGCGCTGTTCCTCACAACTTAGAGAGTAAATCTCCAGCTGCCCCCGGTCAGAGTCCAACAGGGAGTGTATGCTACGAACGTAATGGGGTAAACTTGTGTATTTTTCTTAAACCTTTGCCTGATCCACCATGTGATCTATAAGCGTACTTAAAAATTCAAAGTGGAAAACGTAAGCTAGTTGCTAAAATCAGTTGTAAATTTGGTTTCTAAGAGGCTTCAAGTACAGCATAATCAAAAAATTTAAAAAGAAAAAAATCCATAGGACTTCCAAGTGTCTTAGCTTGCCCAAGTGTGACCTTAGTTAGAACATTAAGGTAAAAAATGCTCCTTTTAATAACTTTTTGGAGGGTTGTTGGGGGGGACTTTTTTCTGGTTCAAATAAGCACTGACTGCAGCTTTTTTGTTTGGAATGCCTTACATAAAAATTGTCTTTTTGAAATGTAACTATAGTCTCTGGGCAAATGCTTCCGTGTGTAAGCTTTTTGAAGTTGGGTTGCTGCTCAGCTGTGGACTCCCAGAAGTCATGAGCACTATGGAGGGGGAAGTGTGTTTATTTGAGTAAAACAACTTATTTGTCATAAAGCATATAATTTTAAGAAATTTGGCTTTAAACTGCCAGTATAAGAGGTATTTAAGTAAGTAAATCACAGTGTTCAGTGAATATACCTCTTGCCAAGATAGTAATAATAACTTATTAATTCACAGGAAGTATTTTACCTGACTTACACCCCTGAAGATGTTGAAGGGAATGTTCAGCTGGAAACAGGAGATAAAATAAACTTTGTAATTGATAACAATAAACAGTAAGTTCTTTTCAAAATGTTTCCACCTAAGTAATGCTTTTTTGTTGTTTTTACATTGAGTGAAGTAAGCTGGGCATGATGGTACACATTTGTAATCCCAGCACTCAGGAGGCTGAGATAGGAATGTTAAGAACTGAAGCAGCATAGGTTGCATAGCAAGACCCTATTAAAAAATAAGATGGAACTGGGTGTTTAGCTCTGGTAGGAGGCTTGCCTGGCATTTGTAAGCCCCTGGGTTTGATCACCAGTGCTGCAAAAGTGAAAGGTGAATTAAAATCCTAATATGTAAACCTGCATTGTTTTCATCATTTTTTTAATATTTTTTTAGTCATAAGCTGAGTCTTCTAAAGTCCAAGTATTCTATAACAGGCCCTTTATAAGGTATCAAAATAAAGAGGTGATTAAAACATGATCAGAGTTTTCAGACAGCTGTTACAGAGTTTAGTGAATTTAAGGTTAACGTTTGAGGGCACAGTGTGATGTCACTAGTGAGATGAGAAAGGCATTATAGGTAGAGGAAATATGGCATGTTTAGGGAAATAGCTGAAACTTAACTCAAAATTTAACTCAGTTGTTTTGTTTTGTTTTGTTTTTGGTACTGAGAATGGAACTCATGACCTCGTGCTTGTCAGGCAGGTATTGCACTGCTGAGCTATATCCTTGTCCTTAATTCAGTTGAAATTAAAAAAAAATAAAATAAAAACAACATTGATTCAGATTGAATTGATTGGATTGCAAGAAGTTTAAGCATTATACCATAATCAAGAATCTTTGACGTATTTTGAACTGAGATTATAATTGATATAGAGTGATAGGCTTTAGAGAATAGGAATAGATGCTCTAGACTAGAGATAATGATGTGAGAGTTAACATGAAAGATGAAAATCAAACACACCAGTGGTTTTGGGATAACAGAAGTGAAAATTAGAATTGAGAAGAACCTCAAATGCTCTTTTCTTTTTTTTTTTTTTTTTCCTTTCCTGGCCTTGTCTGGCCTGGCCTGCTGGACAGGTGGTAGACTAATGAGATAGAGGAAAAAAGTACTCAGGGTGGGAGGAGGATTATACTTGTTTTGGTACTTAGAATTTGAAGTGTTTGTGGTATACCTGCATAGACACATCAGCTATACATGTTAGCACTGAAACTTAGAAGCTAATGGTAGCCAGGAAACATAGCTGTAGAATTCATTTGCCTAAGCATTTAAGGAAAGTATAGTTAAGAAAACCCAGGAGTAAATGTTTTTGTTTTAGGAGTACAGATGAGATGTAGCAGAGAAGGAACTTAAAAATAGGAAGTTGGAGAAAGTGCTAGGAGATACTGTTCAACAGCATATGGAAGAGAAATTTCAAGAGTATGTAAAGTGTTATTTGCCTTTAATCATACCTCTTTGGCAAGGGTGGAAAAAATCAGACTGAGTTGTAGTTACCAGTAGTCATAGTTTCAGTCTGAAGGCCTCAATTAATTAATCTGAAGTCCAAAAAATGAATAAATCTTGAAATTGAGGAAGAAGCTACTGACAGGGCTTTAACCTTTATTAAGTTATTGTTATGTGCTAAGCATTTATGTTAAATACTTTTTTATAAAGTTCTTAATACTCATAATAGCTTTGCCTGGTGTATTTCTTCATCTGTAAAATGAAATATAAATTCTGTTAATTGGTTAGATTCATATAGCATTTAAATCTCTGCAGTAAGTGGCAAAAAAACAGGATTTCTTTGATAATCTAAATTCTTAACTAGAAAGGGAAATTACTATTTGTGAAGAATTAAGGGAACTAATTTATAGATCTACAGCTCTTAAAACAAGTATATTGACAGTACTGTTGTATATTACATAGTCTGTGTGGTATCTTTCAAACAGAATTGAATTTACATTCCAAATGTTCAAAGATAAGGGCAATAGAGCAACATGTGATGTCTCTTAACTGCTTTAATTTCTCCAATGGGGGGGTGAATGCCATTTTTAAAACATAGGGAATTCTAAAATGTAAAAGTGCTTCATTTACTCACATTTTCCTTTGTAGCTGTTAAAAATAATGAGATAGCTACTAAATTTAGCATTTGTTGATAACAGACCATCTCTTAAAATTCATCTTTATCACTAATACCTCAGTTGACAGCACATTATTCAATATTTTTATTCAAACTTTTTTTTCAATAACCTTTAAAATTTTAGTGTTTTGGATAGTGTTCCATTTGTGTCTATTTCAGTTCTTTTGTTGGGACAGGAAAGGAAGAGTAGAACATCATATGTGAAGTAATTTTGTTACAAAGAAGCAACAGTTCAATAGAAAACATGTGCTAAGTTTAAAAGATTAGGAAGCTTGAGCATGTGCAGCTACATAAAAAGGATTGGATATCATAAATCTTCCATTTGTTCATAGTGACACCATAATTTTTGAAGCTACAAAAACTTGTTTTTCCAGCCTTATGTTTCAGCTAATGGTTTGTTGTGGGGTTTTTTTGTTTTTGGGGTTTTTTCCCAATGCATTTTGACACTTTTTATTTCCCTTTCTTTACTCTTTTCTAGTACTGGTGCTGTAAGTGCTCGTAACATTATGCTGTTGAAAAAGAAACAAGCCCGCTGTCAGGGGGTAGTTTGTGCCATGAAGGTAAGCGCCAAAAAATTAGAAAATTTGTTTTTGACTGCTTTACATTTATTCTTCACATCCAAGACAATTGTTTTCCATCTTCTGTTTTAAAAAATATTTCACTATTTAACTTGAAACAAATCTCTTAAAATTCCTTGGTTGCTAATTCAGTTGTTGGTGTTGAAAATAGATGTCTTGAGCTGGGCCTGGTGGTATACACCTGTGATCCCTGCACTTAGGAGGCTGAGGCAGGAGGATTGCTATGAGTTCAAGGCCACACTGAACTAGATAGACTCTTGTCTCAGAGAACAATGAGATCTTTGGAGGGATCCTCTCATTGATAATATTAAACTTTAAAATTGTTTCTCTAACAGCAGTATAGTATTATAAAAAGGCTTATTGAGTTTAAGTTGCAATCTTAAATTCATACCAAGTGGTAGTAATGTTTTTGGATTTTCTGTCTGGTTTTTGTTTGCTTTGCTTTAGGAGGCATTTGGCTTTATTGAAAGAGGTGATGTTGTTAAAGAGATATTCTTCCACTACAGTGAGTTTAAAGGTGACCTGGAAACCTTACAGCCTGGAGATGATGTGGAATTCACAATCAAGGACAGAAATGTGAGATAGCTCTCTTCTCTGGCCTTTTGATAGTGGATTACATTTTTTTGAAAGAGTTAAAATTTTGTGCCCCACCTCTTTGATTTAGGGTAAAGAAGTTGCAACAGATGTCAGATTATTGCCTCAAGGAACAGTCATTTTTGAAGATATCAGCATTGAACATTTTGAAGGAACTGTAACCAAAGTTATCCCAAAAGTACCCAGTAAAAACCAGGTAAGTTATCTTTTCCAGAAGCATTCTTTTTTGCCTCATTAGTAATAGAACAGTATTTACATGCAGTATACTGGAATTTTATTCCGTATGATTAACATAGTTATATGAGAGTGGAACATAATTATCTTGGCACATATACTTAAACCAAGTAAGAAACTACTTACTGATTGATATATCTGTGAATATACATTTTTTCACCGATGAGAAAAGACCAGAAGAAATGCTGGTTAACTTGAAAAATATCTTAACCACACTGCAATTGCAGTGTATATTTGTTTTCTCCTATTCAGTCTTTCCCTGACTTCTGTTTTGGTGGAAAAGGTAAGAAGATGGGTGGCATCATTGCTGAAGAAATGTAAACTATTAAAAGACTAAAAATGTTCTTAAGTAAAATCTCTTCATAACTAGAGTGTGGGGTCTTAAACTGCAATGTTGAGATTTTTATGGTTGCATCATGTGACTGCTGAACATGAAACTTTGAAATTGAACTTAAATGTTGTCAACACCTTTATTTTTCTTCATAGATATATTATAAATAATGTGAGTTTGCTCTGTATTTTTTCTTGTTCAGCTTAGAAATAGGATAAGAAATCTCCACCTAAAATATTTTTTCTTCTCATCAGAATGACCCACTGCCAGGACGAATCAAAGTTGATTTTGTGATTCCTAAAGAACTTCCATTTGGAGATAAAGATACAAAATCCAAGGTGACCCTGCTTGAAGGTGACCATGTTAGGTTTAATATTTCAACAGACCGACGGGACAAGTTAGAACGAGCAACCAATATAGAAGTTCTATCAAATACATTTCAGTTCACGAATGAAGCTAGAGAAATGGTAAGTATTCATTATTATTGATTGGACCTATGTATAATGTGGAGGGATTTATGTTACATTTGAGTTTGTACTACTAAATTAAAGTTCTTATAAGGTAATTACCCTATTGGGCAGTTACCTTGTTTAGGTACTTAGGAACCACAGACATTCGAGCGTCTGCTATTTATCTTGAAAATATTTGTAGAAAAGTTGTAAGTTGAAAACCTGGACAGGATGAGTGCTAAGGTGTTTTGTGAGTCTGGTTCTCTGACCTTTCAACATGAAAAGTGAAGAGATTCAGGCCTATTCCTGTAACAAGTAGATTTTCCAAAATAGTTTTCCTAAGATAATGGATATGTCCTAGAGTGATGCGTGCCAGAATTGTTTAAGAAACATGTTTTACAGACTCAGGTTTTGTGAACTTTCTCAGGCATAGTTTATATTTAGTTCCGGTTGGGTTCATTCCATCTGCAGTACATCTCAATATTGTCATTGAAACCAGGTACATTCAGTGAAATTTTTAAATTTCTTAACACCTTTTAACCTTTGATTTTTGGGAACCAATCTTATTTAACACTTAAAGCATGTGCTTCTAACTTAGTTTGAAGGTTCGAACTTATGAGTTAGATTTTTTTTTTTTTTTTTTTTAGTACCGGGGATTGAACTCACGACCTCACGTTTGCCAAGCAGGCACTTCCGCCACTGAGCTAAACCCCCGGCCCTGATTTAGAATTCTAACAGCCTTCTCAGCTAAGATACTTTCCTTTGTAGTAGGGAATACGTAGCTTGATTACCACAAGACTTGGGCAGGGGCTTAGTGCCAGAATATTGTTTAAGTCTCACTCCAAGCTAGCTACAGAATAATCACTTCTGCAATAGTAAACATGCAATATGTACTCTGTTGCAATGTTGATAATTTGTGTTGCCTCAGTAATATTTTGAGTGTTCTAGGTACTGCAGATATAATGCCCTTACAGAGCTAATAATATAATAAAAAGAACAAAACCACAAAAAGTTTTCTCTTTTCTTTTTTAGACCTAACTCAAGTTTTTCCTGTGCTTAAACTCACATAATAAGAATTGGTCTTTGTTACCAACTTTTACATTTTGATGGGTGACTTTTTGAAGTCTTTGGTGAAAGTAATGATTGTAATTAAATGAGAAAATAAAAATGTGAATATTTGGGTTATTTGTTGTAGGGAAAATTCTTAATGAGTCAAGATGCTTTCAAACTTGAATGTTCCATTACTTGACCATCTCCAAAGCTAATGAAAATATTACTTGGGTTTCAGGGTGTAATCGCTGCCATGAGAGATGGGTTTGGTTTCATCAAGTGTGTTGATCGGGATGCTCGTATGTTCTTCCACTTCAGTGAAATTCTGGATGGGAACCAACTTCATATTGCAGATGAAGTAGAGTTTACTGTGGTTCCTGTAAGTAGCATTTGAGAAGAGTGTTTCAGAAGTAGTTTTCTGATTTGTCATATCAGTTCTAAAGTTAATTTTGTTTAATCATTTGTAGGATATGCTCTCTGCCCAAAGAAATCATGCTATTAGGATTAAAAAACTTCCCAAGGGCACGGTTTCATTCCATTCTCATTCAGAACATCGTTTTCTGGGCACTGTAGAAAAAGAAGCCACTTTTTCCAATCCTAAAACCACTAGCCCCAATAAAGCCAAGGAGAAGGTAAGGTTTATGTGATTTTTTTGTAGTGCTCTGTTCTCTCTTTTACTTGCACATAATAAATGGAATATTGTTTAAGGACTCCTCATAATATTAATAGTGAAGTAAAGTTTCTTGAAGTTGACATTTTGGTATGATGATTCTTTAGCATAAAAGTAGGCTGTTTAATAACATCCAGTCTCTACCTAATAAGAAATCAGTATCTCCTATCCTTTCCCAGTGTGATAGCCACATGTTTTTCCAGATAATGTTAGATGCCTCCATTTGAGAACCACTCATCAAAAATACTAGTAATGTATTTTAAACAATTTAAAACTTAAGATTGGGTAGATTTCTGTTGATGTATGTGGACCCCCATTTATTGGAAAAATCTATTGACTAGGAAATACAAAGGTGCTTAAGATAGTTTTTCTCAAGTAAATAACAAGATGTAGAAGTAAGTAATTCGTCTAGAAAATATTGCTCTTAGAAATCAGTTACTATTGCTCTTAGAAGGCCGGAGGTCTGGTGGTATATGCTTGTAATCTCAGCACTCAGGCTGAGGCAGGAGAATTGTTACAAGTTTGAGGCCAGCCTGGTTTATACAGTAAGACTCTGTCTCCAAAAAAATCTAAAGAAAAAAATCAACAAGGGGCCCAGTATGTTGCCACACATGCCTATAATTCAGGATCATATTTTGAAGCCAACCAGATAATTTAGTTCAAGGTCAGCCTGATCTATATATGAAAGACCTTGCCTCTAAAAATTAATGAGTTAAACTGGGTGTGATAGCACATACCTATAACCTCAGCTACTTACGTGACTGAAGCAAAATGATTACAGATTCAAAGCTACCATGGGCATCTCACAAAGGAGTAGAAGGGCAAATGTATTTTAGTGGTAAATTGCTTGCCTAACATACATAAGGTCCCAGGTTCACTCTCCACTAGGTCAAAAAAACTATCAGTTGGTACTTGGGCACAGTGGCAGGTGCCTGTAATCCCAGATGGTTAGAATGTTGAGGCAGGAAGATAACAAGTTTGAGGCTCTTGGGCAATTTAGACCTTTTGGGAAAAGGGCCAGGGGTAAAATTTAGAATTCCATGCATTCATCCCCAGGGAAACACCACCTACTCACTCTTGGTCAATAAAAGTGCTCTTTAAAAAGTTTTAACAAGCAGGATCTGGGATAGTTCCACTAAGTATTGTTACTCTCTTTGTGGAGATAAATCATTTCTCACAGAAAAGACATACCAATGAGAAAAGGTCTAGGTTTCTTTAGAAAGCAGTGAGTAATTTGAAAGCAAGATGGTGGTCTGTTTTTGTTTTGGATGATGAACGACTGGGAAAATGAGAATGAAAAATCAAGATGTGGCCAGATTGAGGGTATTGATTGTTACATTAAAGAATTTAGGCATTGCTTTGTACTCCAAGGAAAGGATTTCTGTTAAAGTGCTGTCAGCCAGGTGTCGTGGGTAAGGCACACCTATAATCCCAGGATTCAGGAGACTGAGGCTGGAGGACCACCATGAGTTTGAGGCCAGCCTGGGTGCCATAGGGCCAGACCAACCTGGACAGTATGAAAAGACACTGTTTCAAAAAAAAAAAAAATTTTTTTTTTTAATTAAAAGAAAAAAACACTGTTGGACTAGCTTTTATAATTTGGCTAAGTTTATTTCATTTCCTAAGACATTGGCAGTTTGTGAAGTGAATGGAAGAGTTAATTGTGAAGGTGGTCTTGCTGTAACAAATTTGGTAATACAAAATGTGTATTGTAAGTATTCAGTAAAGTGGCTGGGTGTGATAGTTGCACACCTGTAATCCCAGCATTTGAGAGGCTGAGGTAAGGGGATCACTTCAAGGCCAGCCTGAACTACATAATGAAAACCTGTCTCAAAAATAAAAAAATAATTCAATAAAGTAAATGTCAGTGTAGAACTATTGATACATCAATGCATTATCATCTACTTATATCAAGCACTAGATTGTATACCAAAGTAAAATCCCATGCATTGGTAAATATGTTTATAATGTTTCCAAAACACTATGGAATCCTATGTAGAATAATACAGGATACTTTGGCTTCTTCCGTACAAAATTTCCACTTGGTTAGAAATAACAAATTTGTATAGCTCTGCTAGTTTTTTACTTTAAAAAGAATAGTTGCTTGATTGTTGTTTCACTTCTACTGCTTGTTTTGATCTTAAAGTGTTTTCATTGTATTCCATTTCTTTTTTAGGAGGCTGAGGATGGCATTATTGTTTATGATGATTGTGGAGTGAAACTAACAATTGCTTTTCAAGCCAAGGATGTGGAAGGATCTACTTCTCCTCAGATAGGAGATAAGGCAAGATAAATTTACTTTATTTGGAGGTTAAAGATAGTCATCTTAATCAAAAAGTTATAGGATGGTTTCTTTAAGTTTTATTGTTTTACCTAAGATTTTGTTGTTTTGCATTTGATAGACTGAATACATGATTAACTTCCTACTTAAAAGCAGCTCCAACATTTAAAATAGCGTCTAACAAGCTCTTTGTTAGAACTTTTTGAGGAATCGGATTTAAGCATTAGATAGTACACACTTAAATCCACTAGCTCAGATAAGATTGATAATATTGGTAAGAAAGCTTAATCACTTATTAAATATTATCAAAGTAAAATCATAAATACTTTACCGTTAATTTTTTTCTCATACTTACTATAGTAGTCTGGTTTTCAGAAAGCCCTGTTTTAAGAAAGAATTCCTCCCTAAAATGGGACTAAAATAAGAATGTTAGTTTTGGTGAAAATTCTATGAAAATAATTAAGGATTTCTAGAATGCAAAGCATGGTATGGAGGAGTTTTAGCTCTCCATTTTCAGAGTTAAGGAACCTGTGGAAGTAATAAAATATTGATGATCCTTATTTTTCACAGGTTGAATTTAGTATTAGTGACAAACAGAGGCCTGGGCAGCAGATTGCAACTTGTGTACGACTTTTGGGTCGTAATTCCAACTCCAAGAGACTCTTGGGTTATGTGGCAACTCTGAAAGATAATTTTGGATTTATTGAAACAGCCAATCATGATAAGGAGATCTTTTTCCATTACAGGTAAGGAATGTCTTTTGGAAACTTACAATTGTTCATTATTTTAACATTAGAGTCAGAAATGTTTCAATGGAAAGAGGGGTGCAGCTCATTGGTAAAGCATGAGCAGGGGCCCAAGTTTAACTCCTGCACCGCACCAAAAATAGTTGATTATGCATTTTTTGGTTGATTATTTCTTTTAAATTCCAGATTTATACTGGTAAAATTATGTAAAAATACATTCTAAAGTTCATCATCTACTTCTATATAGGAAATATGTGACCAAAAGATAGAACAGGCCTGTGCTGCCTTTGAACAATTGGAAAAGAGCTTTTCTGCTTCATTGGAAAAATATTTTATATGTTACCAGACAGTTACACATTGGAGGTGTTGTTTTGTTTTGTTTTTTTTAAAGACAGTTGTTTATTTGATCTGTAGTATAGTGGTTAAGATGTGGGCTCTTAGGACCAGAACCATATTGTTTCAGTTTTGACTATGGGTGCTCTCATACATGGCCCTTGGTACCATAATTTTTGTCAAGTGAATTCCCTTCTTGGTATCTTAGTTTGATTATCTTGAAGCTGAGAATAGTGGCATGGTAAATCCCTAATTTACAAATGAGTTCCGTTCAGAGAGAACATGTTTTAGATTTGCTTATAATCCAACAGTGTTAAACCTGTGAAAGTTTGCAACTCTATACTCTTTTTTTATAGAGGATGATGGATGGGAATGGAGATTCTCTGGCTCCACCACAGACCTCTTGAGTTTTAAAAGTAATTTAAATGAGTCAGTATATAAAGTACTCAAAACAATATCCATCATAAGTAACCATTCCATGAATGTTGTAAAAAAAAGGGTGTTTGCCACTATTGATGTTTGTGATAATATCTTAAGTGTCATTTTCTTTTCCCTTAGTGAATTCTCTGGTGACGTTGATAGCCTGGAACTGGGGGACATGGTTGAATACAGTTTGTCCAAAGGCAAAGGCAACAAAGTCAGTGCTGAAAAAGTAAACAAAACTCACTCAGGTAAGGAATTCAGCCTATGTTTAGTGAAAGATAAAGGGTATGTTAGGCGGAGGAAGACAAGACCCAGTACTAATCTGTTGTTCCTCCGTATCCTCCTGGAGTATGATACTCATCCAGGTAAGTATTATAACCTGGCTGCTTGGCATTAGAAATCTAGGTTCTCTGACCCCACTCCAGAACTATTGAATTTTAAAAGTTCTTCACATGACTGTGATGTTCACTGAAGTTTTAGAGGTTAGCTATTTTAGGTAATAAGCAGTGAATGTCTCTTTAAAAAATAGCCCCATGTGTATGTAAATTGCCATAGGGTTAAGGCGAAGCATTCCAATAGAAGGCTTTTTTAGACAATGAGTGTAAATGGGAAATTATGAAAATCACTAATTGTTTATGATCTCTGATTGTTGAAAGGCGAACAACTAAGATTTGGCTTTCATCTAAAATTTCCCAAAACATTTTGTCTTGAGACTCAGAGTAATGATAATTGAACCCATTCTTTTCATATCCATGAGTATCTAGGCATGTGATTTTTATACACTGGGGATACAGTAAAAAAGACAAATCCCTGCTTTCATCAAGTTTATAGTTTGGTAGAAAAAATGGATAAAGAGGAGTGAAATATTGAGTGTTGATTGATTAGAAAAGATAATACGTGCTAAACAAGATAAATCAGAACAACCTGTAATGGGTGTAAGTATTGATATTTTCATTTTAGAGACCAGAAAAAGCCTTATGACAGTTTTTGGTCACCTGGAAAAGGGGAGTGTGCAAGAAGTGTTAGCATTTTAGTTTTGTAGACTTTTTTAAATCAACCAACTGTTCTTGAAGTAAAACTTGGTTTCAGTTTCCCTGCCTCATTTTAAGAATATTAGATAGGGCTGGGGATGTACCTCAGTGGCATAAATGCAAGGTTCTGAGTTCAATTCCTGGTAACCTCCCTGTCAAAAAAAAAAAAAAAAGGCAACAACAACAGAAAACTGGACAGCCAGCTTATTTTGTTAACATTTACAGATACTTTTTATAGGGTGGTTGAATGTGATACATACATGCCTTTGTTCTGTAGTGAATGGTATTACTGAGGAAGCTGATCCCACCATCTACTCTGGTAAAGTCATTCGCCCTCTGAGAAGTGTTGATCCAACACAGACTGAGTATCAAGGAATGATTGAGATTGTGGAAGAGGGTAAGCACCTCCCTGATGGCTTGTAATTTTCTGTACCTTCTGATAAGCATTTTGAAGGTTTTAAAGTCTGGAGTTCATTACAGTTTGCAGGTTTCTTAAAAGCTGAATTAAGGAGGACTTTGGATGTCACAGTGCTTTCCTGGCATGTGTGAGGCCTTGTGTTCAATCCTTAGTAACAGCTCCCTTCTTCCCCCACAAAAGAAAACACACAGATAGAAACTGAGTTTAAAAAGAGACTTTCTCTCTCCTCTATGCCTGGTTTTTATTTTTATACTTCTTAGAAATGAGTTCAGCCTGGATTTAAATTGTGATAAACCAATGCTTTGTGAGCATATGATTGAAACATGAGCAACTGTGAGTTTCACTGACACAGTCTGAGAACATAATCTCACACTAAAAATACTCATTTAATATCAGAATGGTAATAAACACTCTCACTAGTTATATTAACCATTGAGTTTTATAAATATTTTTAGTTTGTGCAGCAGTTTGTCTTGTTTCTTAATGAGTAAGATTCTGTGGAGAATCAACTTTTCATCTATAGGGGTGTCTCCATTTTCAACTTAATACTTTTTCTGCCCATCTATAGGAATTTCTTGTGCCCTTTCTTCCAGTAGTCATAATGAAAAAGACTGTATGATCTGTGTATATAAAATAAGTGAAGTAGAGCTAGGGAACTCTGGATGATTGAGATTTACCATATCACATAATAATGGAGCAGATCAGAAGCATGTTCCCACCAACTTGTACCACCTGATGATATAGTCACATATGTACCACTGGTGGTTCAAGCTAGCAGGAATGTAATACATTCAGATGAGGGCTGTCCAGCAGTAAGACATACATATTATAGCCCACTTATGAATATGGTAACCTGTCAGTCAGAAATAATGCTAGGTTTCCAAAGAGAATAAAATTTTGTGTCATCTGTAATTCAGAAAGGTTGTTAAGGAGAGCAGGTCATTTGTGAGAAAGAAACCTTGATAACCTGTTTCTTTGTTGCATAGGATTTTTAGGGATTTCTGTTTCAAATAAAACCACTGCCCTTCTAAAATTCCAGTAAGAATTGACTTTATAGCAAGTCTCAATGCCATTGTGACACAACATCTGTAAACAGGCCATGAAGTATAAACTTTTAAGTTACAAAAGGTATCAAATTGCCCTTACATCAGATATGCTGCTTGTCTTATTTTTTTTCCTTGCTGAGAGAATACCTTGATACCCACTTGCAGCATTTAGAGGAGGAGAGATTTATTTTGGCTCCCACTTCAGTCTGTAGTCAGCTGGCTTCAAGGCAGGACAGCATAGCACAGGGGTTTGGCAAAGGAGAGTTGCTCAAGGCATAGCATCTAAGAAGCAGAGAGTATCATTGGAAGAGCTGAAGAAGCATTAAGCCCTTTCATGCATGCCACATGCCTGGTAACCCACTTCTTCCAACCAGACTCTACTTGCAACATTAAGCCAGCTATAGAGTCCCCACAATCCACTTAACCTCACAAAAGTTTTTGTCTATGATCACATGAAGCTTTAGGAGGACATCTAGATATATGTATTTTTTTCAGTCAGATTTTATTGATACATTTTAGTTGCACGTAATGTTCACATCATAGAAAATTTGTATTTTTATGTGATGTAACTTGGGTTTTTTTTCCCCATTCCCCTACTCTCCCTTTAACCCCTTCTCCCAACATCTAGATATATAACATTGTTTTTTATTCCTTTTACATCTCCTATCCCGAGTCCACTTAATTCTTAACACTTCACAAAAGATATTTGTGAAAAAATTTTTTGAAAGTATCTCTCAGCCTAGAGTTTTTGTAGGACTAGACAGATCACATTTTCTACTTCATTTAAGAACTCTTATTTAATAACACACGTAATTCAGTATAAAATCTTCGAGTTGGGCATGACTGTTTCTGAACATTTCCTAGCTGTATGAGTTACTAAATTTTTCCTAGTTAAGTTTCTTCAGCCTTTACTCTCTTAGAATATTTTATGAAAATTAAATGTGAGTCAGAATGAGTCCTTAATAAATAATGGTTATGATTTTTATCATTCTGTTATATGATTTGATCTATTTGAATAATCTCAAACCTCTTGTTCCCTACAAGTTCGTTTTCCCCTATATTTACCAGGGAATGATTAAGGCATTTTGAGTTTTAAAGTTTCCATTTCTTGCCTGTTTCTCTCTTTGTTAATTTCTTGGATTTATCTGGAGGTTGAATTGATAAGCAGCTGAATTCTGTTTTAACATACTGCATATATCCTGCACTGGCCTTTAGGCAACTTTACACTAGGAGGAGCTTGCTTTTGTAGGTAGTTTTAAAACAACTATAATTGTTTACATAGTGTCTTTGGTTGCTTTTTCCTCATAAAGCAGAGTCAAGTATTCTGACAGACAGGACAGCTTGCTAGCCTATTTACGATTTGGCCTTTTTACATTTTGCAGCTAGTTTGAACCATTAGTTATACATACATGACTGTCCCATTGGGCAGCACTAGTGATACAAATGGATCTAATCACTTTTATTTAACTTTTTAGTAATAAAATTAATAAAAAGCCTGCCCAGTTGAAATAGTTATGCCACCTCACAGTGAGACATAGTTATTACAGCCCTGTTGTGAATTTGTTAAAGTTCTGAGCTCCGATTTAGGAAAATAGTTTGAGGGGACCTGACAAATTAAAGCCCAGCATGTGTGTTCTACAATGACCCTGTTTCAAAATCAAGGGAAAAAAAAGGTAGGCCTGGGATGTAACATATTTGGAATGTCTTCAGTTTCAGTACTGCACCTCCCCACACACCCCACCCCAGGGATTCTTTTAGGCTTTAAAGTAAAACTTTGGAGATAAAGATAGAGGGTAAGAAAGGGATATTTAAGGGAACAACACATTTTTAGCAACTTTATACAGATACTAGGTCCATCAGCAGAGAATTGTTGTGAAATACTAGTTTTTAGACTTTGTACTTTGTTTTCATTACAGGGGATATGAAAGGTGAAGTGTATCCATTTGGCATAGTTGGGATGGCCAACAAAGGGGATTGCCTACAGAAAGGGGAGAGTGTTAAGTTCCAGTTGTGTGTCCTGGGCCAAAATGCACAGACTATGGCCTACAATATCACACCCCTGCGTAGGGCCACAGTGGAGTGTGTGAAAGATCAGGTAAGTGCAGCACTTCTGCATCTGCATTTGATCTTTTTGAGAATTGGTAACCAAAGCGTTGACTGTTTTTTAGCCAAGGGGGCATCATCAGCATTCCTTGGGATTTTTACTTTATTCCATGAAGTGGTTTGGTTGTTTTGATTTATTTTGTTTTTTGAGACAGGCGTCTCACTATGTAGTTCAGGCTGGCTTTGAACTCTCTGTAGCCCAGCTGGCCTTGAACTATGGCAGTCTTTCTGCCTCAGCCTCCTGGGTGCTGGGATTATTAGGTATGTGATACCTTGGAGTGGTTTGGGATAGTTTATAAAAATAGGAAGAAAATGTTAAGAGAAAACAATGGTCTTAGCAAAGAGAATGTAAAAATTGTTAAGAATTAACATTTCATCTTAGGGAAAAGTTTGGAGTGAAACCAGAATAAAAGAACCATAGACCTTCCTTGGCAGCCCACACTTAAAAAACCTTATTTCAAAGTCTTCGTAAAATAAGCTTAGAGCACAGAACTAGTCTTAGTACTGAAATCTCAAGGAAATTCCTGAGTTTACAGAGAAAATGTTTTTCAACATCCATGCAATGAATATAGTGATACTTGGATTGTAGAACTCAGTTGGTTCCAAATTTGTGTTTGAACACTAACAAGTTTGAGAACTGAACATATTTTTTCCCATAAATAATAGGCTGGGTGTGGTAGTCCCAGCACTTAGGAAGCTGAGGCTGGAGGATTGCTGCAAGTTTGAGGACAGCCTAAACTACATGTAAAACCCTGTCTCAAGAAGTAATGGGAAGCCAAATAATTGGCTCTGAGGCCCCAGAATTACACTTACAAATTCATTTTTCCAGGACATCTACAAATTTTGCAGTGATTTCGTTCTGCTGTGTTCCTCACAAGTTTCCTGTTTACTGCTGATATCACTAACTGTCTCGAAACCATGATCAGGATATTTTACACAACTCCAAAAAAAAAAAATTGTGAAAAGCACAATGCTGAGTATTTTAAGTTACTAACAGAAACACTGTATGTTGTCTGGATGAGAGTGGCAGGCAGTTAATCTCCATTTTGTGTATGTGGTGAAGAGATAGGTGTTTTCAAGTGTTTGTCAAGGAAAGTTTTGAACAATGACTAGTGGAAACTTCAAGCTTGGAGCTGTTTGACAATCTAGGTACCACTACATAATTTTATGGCTATCTCTGTTAATACTATGTCCAACTTAATTCTAAAGGGGATCAAAATGATTGCTATGTTCAATTAATGGCTGCCTGAAGGTTTTTTTTTTAATTCAAAAAACACAATTCAAGCCATGTATGGTGGTTCACACCTATAATCAAGTACTCTAGGAGACTGACTCAGGAGGATCTCAAATTTGAGCCTGACAACTTAATTGATAAGAGCCTGTCTCAGAGATAGGGAGAATGTAGCTTGGTTTGGACCCCAGTACTGTACCCTACCCACCACCCCTAAATTTATTTTTGTTTTATTGTTATTACAGATTTGAAATGCACAATAATTATATTCTTTATGCAGAGTTGGTATATGTACATAATACATTTTAATTCTTTACATTCCCTTCGCTTCTCCTCCTCTTACTAAATTTATACTGCAGAACAGCGACCTTTTTTGTTTTAGCCATGCATATAATAAAATGTGTGGTAGTGATTTCAGAGATATTTCTTCCCTGGCGCATTCAACGAGCAGTTGAATAAGTATTGATATTAATACCATGTTTTATAAACCTTTCTGATTAGGCATTATTCTTCAAAGTGAGGCATTTTTTTGAGAATGTGCTTTTTTTTCAGCTACTGTTTTTGATTTTGTTTTTTAGTTTGGCTTCATTAACTATGAAGTAGGAGATAGCAAGAAGCTCTTTTTCCATGTGAAAGAAGTTCAGGATGGCATTGAGCTACAGGCAGGAGACGAGGTGGAGTTCTCAGTGATTCTTAACCAGCGCACTGGCAAGTGCAGTGCCTGCAATGTTTGGCGAGTCTGGTGAGTTTGTTGTATTGGATTAATAATCCCAGTAGGCAGTCTCTTAACTTCACTAGGCTTACCTTTATCTTATTTATTCTTCCATGCCTGATTTCCCCAACCTCCCTTTTTGTCATTTCTAGGTTATTTCTTGATACTTTCTGCTTCTGACCTGTCGTAAATCTTTATTACCTGACCTACTGTAGTCTAATAAATCTGGCTCAGTGAAACATTTAGGCTCTATACTAAGAGAGATCTTAAACATAAAAGTACTCTGTAGTATTTGATCTTAAAGAATTCTGCTTATTAGCTTCTTTCCTTCTATCAAACCATTTCTAGTATATGTGCTGCTAAAATTAGAATGTTTATCTGGGTGACGTAGTATAGGCTGTAATCACAGCACTCAGAATGCTGTGGCAAGAGGATTGCAAGTTTTGACTTGGCCTACATATAGCAAATTTAAGACCAGCTTGAGCTCTGTCACACACCAATTTCTGTACTTTTACCCTGATTCCTATGCCTTTAAAAAAATTACGATGTTAATGCGAGAGGAACTGAGAATATGTAAATATTTCTTCATGTTTCACTTTGTAAGATTTTCTACATGTGCTGTTGTACATGTTTGTGGAATTGGACTCCAGTTGCAGACACATCTAGGGTTGACACTCACCCAGATAATTCTTCCTGCTCCTATACAGTTGGAACCTTCAGTTGGCAAATAGATTTAAAACACACAAACTTGTCTATCTTGTCTTGCTAGCTAGCTGTCTGGATGAGACTCCCATTTATTAAAAGTGAGTCATTTGGGCAATTAGGATACATTCCTCTGCAAGTACTTGCTTTCTTCCCACCAAGTATTGCTTCTTTTCACCTGTTGACTTAATGCAGCGAGGGCCCCAAGACTGTTGCAGCCCCCCGACCTGATCGATTGGTCAATCGCTTGAAGAACATCACCCTGGATGATGCCAGTGCTCCTCGCCTAATGGTTCTTCGTCAGCCAAGGGGACCAGATAACTCAATGGTATGATTCTTTATAGGCCTTGATGGCAGCCAGCTGAAAGTCCTTTGCCAACACAGATTAGAGAACATAATGAAGCAAGAAACTTCAGCATTTCATATAACTAGTTGAGGTTCCCTACACATTGGTTCAGCCCCTGACATATCAGTTGTTTTCAGTAAGAATTTCAGTAAGAAGTACATTTCTGCTCCAGATACTTTGTACATAACTGTGGGTTTAAAGTAGGTTTCGCCTCTGGAAAGATCTGGTAGTGATTAAACATGATTTAAAACTCGGTACTTTGATAGTACATTTGGAATGTACTCTTCATTCTCATGCATCCAGTTCATTAACTGCAACAATTTTATTTCTTACAGGGATTTGGTGCAGAAAGAAAGATACGTCAGGCTGGTGTCATTGACTAACCACGTCCACAAAGCACATCCTTAATCCACTATGATCAAGCTGGGGGGATTCTGGTGAAGGGTTCTGAATATCTCCCTCTTCATCCCTCCCAAAATCTGGAAAACTTATTCTATTGAGCTATTACACCAGTTTTAACACCTTCCTTGTGTTATGTTTAAAAAAATAAATAAATTTAAGAAACCATTTTAAAATTATGCACAGTTGCAGCCTGGAGAACTTAAGGTGGCGCCTTATAGTATCACTTTAGGAGCTTTATTTGGTGCATTTAACGCAACTGGTAATTGCAAAATCCACTTCGTCTGTATAAGTGAAACATAAGACTGTTACCTTGTTGGCCCTTTGAAATTCTGCACTTGATGATTTAGTGTATACTCTACCTTCATTACTCCTGGCAAGATGTTCTGCCTTTGAAGTCAGTTGCATTCTTTTCCTTTTCTTTCCTGTTCATTATGCTTTAATTCTGAGGACCATAGGAGGGTAGAATATATTACATTTTTAAAATTACAAAAATTTATATAGGCAAACCATTTTCTTAAGTTGATGGCCAAATGTTAAAATGTTATTTTTCATATCATTTATAATCTTGTCACAATATACTTAACAAAGTTTGGTTAGATTTCAGTGGAAATTATCTTCCAGAGTAGTTTTTTCCCCCCCGGGGATGGGGGTTAATAACTTTACAATTAGTATGTATGGTGCAGAATTTCAAGCAAATGAAGTGTGCCAGGAGTGAGATAATTTAATCGTATTTAAAAGAAAAAAAGACGAATGCACAGATTTGCTGCTGCTTAGATCACTGCAGCTTCTAGGACCCAATTTCTTTTACTGATTAAAAAAAAAAAAAAACAATAAAAAAAAAGTTGTGCCTGAAATGAATCTTGTTTTTTTTATAAGTAGCCGCCTGGTTCCTGTGTCCTGTTAAATACAGGCACCTGACCCTTGGTGTAGCTTCTATTCAACTTTATATCACAGGAATGGATTGGTTTGGTTCCTTGGCCTTTATCTTGAATTGGCTACATACAGGGTCCATAGCTAATGGACAGAAGGCTGTTTTGAGATGACAAGGGTCGGCTCAGGGGATATGGGGGAGGGCGCGTTTATCTTCCCCGTTTGAGGTTTTGAACTCTGGATAAAAGAGGCCATTTATCTTTGTAAACACGAAACATTTTTGCTTTCTCCAATTTTATGTTACTGGCGAAAGAATGGAAGCGAATAAAGTTTTACTGATTTTTGAGACACTAGCACCTAGCGCTTTCATTATTGAACCGACTTGGGAGGGAGACGCTGGTCTGGGTGCGGCCACCCTCGTGACTGTAGGTCTTTGGCCCACGTGGCCTGGGCGGGGACTCAGGGCCCAGGGCGCGGGCTGATTACGTAGAGGGCGGGGCCGGAAGTGCCGCTCCCTGGTGGGGGCTGTTCATGGCGGTTCCGGGGTCCTCAACGTTTTTCCCGGTTGTGATTCTAAATCCTTCTGAAGCTGGGGCGGCAGAGCTTGAGGTAAGGGTCTTATATGTGTAGCGTTGGGCCTTGCTGCGAACCGGCGTCCTGTTGACACCAGGGATCGAGCAGAGTATACGAAATGGAGACAAAGGCCTTGGGCGGGGGTTCTTTTGGGGCCATTTGCGGCTAAATCTTTGAAGACCAATGTAAAATGGGAGGGAGTCGCGGTCTGGAGACACCCCCCCAGAGCTGAAAAGACGATAGATGAGTAGGAAGGGGTCGGGGATTCCTTTACCTTCGGCTGAGGGCGGGGACCAGACGTGGTTGAAAATAGACGCGGGGTGGGGTTAGCTAGAAGGCTTTTAACTCAGAAATCTTGCAACGTTAACCTGCAAGTATTTTTGCTTCCTGAATCAGTTCTGAGAACTCTGGAGGATCACGTGTATGAAACCAATATATTTCCAACTGATTTTAGTTACAATTGATTATTGAAAGCTTTGAAGTATTGTAGAATCTAGCTTGCCAGTTAATCCTAATTACTGCTTTCCCACAGGTTCTTGCTGGTGTGAAATGACTGAGTATAAACTGGTGGTGGTTGGAGCAGGTGGTGTTGGGAAAAGTGCACTGACAATCCAGCTAATTCAGAACCACTTTGTCGATGAATATGACCCCACCATAGAGGTGAGGCCCACTGCTAGTCTGTAGGCTGATCTACCCCTTACTTTGTTTTCCCTCACCTTTGACTTTTACCCATTTTTTGGAAGTAAAGAAAAAAAAATTGAAAGCAAAAAGTTATTTTGTATTCCTAATTCAGTAATAACAAAACTTTTTGTATAGAGTTCATTTTTATTAGCTGCTAAAGATTTTGTTTAAAAGTAGTTTTAACAGCTGTGCAAACTTGCAAACGCAGTATGGAAGTCATTCTTTTTCTTCATATATGACAACTATTAGAGATAAATACCTAAAGAAATTTATTTTATAGGAGATAATTTCAGTAATAGTATTACATAATAGTGCACTTTTGAAGATTCTTTTGTTATGAAGTGATGTTACAGATTGTCTTTAATGAGTGATGTCTAAGGCTCTTTAAGTTTCGTAGTTTTGTTCAGTTTACAAATGTTTATTTCTACACCTCTAATCCCAGTACTCAGGAGGCTGAGGCAGGAGGGTCACCTCGAGTTCAAGGCGAGCCTGGGCAACATAGCAAGACCCTGTCTCAAATTAAAAAAAAAAAAAAACCAAACTTGTAAAGTTTATTTAATTCAACCCCGGCTTCCCTACCAAGTAGCTACTGAGTACTTAAATGTAACTAACTTCTAATACAGCTGCCATTAAAATTGATCATGACATTTTTCAGAATTATACGTATTAAGGTAAGTTACATTTGTGTACACTCATAACCTCCAACCAGGTGACAGTATAGTATGTTTCTAATACCACAGATGAGATTTCCCAAACATTACTAAAATACAAGTAAAATTACCTCTATGAAGCCAAATTAGAAGTATTTGTATATGATTACGTCTTCCTGCAAAATTAATTGTACTTTGTTGGGAAACTTCAAAAATGTGATTAGAAGTATTTCCCAAAGATATAATCTGTTATAAGAAAAACATTTCTGGTAGTTATTATCTTTCTGAAACACAAGATACTTGTGTATGTAGTTGTAAACACAATGAGCTGGGCATGGTGGAGCACGCTGTTAATCTCAGCAATCAGTAGGCTAAGGCAGGGAGATCTTTGCAAGTTTAAGTCTAGCTTAAGGTACATAGTTCAAGGCCAACCCTAACTGCATAGTGAGACCTTGTCTCACTCAAAACATTTGGGGAAAAAACCCACAAATGATTATTTACCCAGGAATAGGTTCTAATTGGTTGAGGTATGTTTAGAATTGTAAATATAAAATAAACAGCTGAAAGCAGTCTGGTTCATTGCTTAGTATAATATGCTATGAACCTAAGTTTGTATATAGTTTCCTAACTGCAGTAGAGCTATTTTTTACATTTTTTTTTTCCTGCAGGTGAATTGCATGTGGGGCTTTATTTTAGAATGACATTAAGTACTTTCTGTTTGAGATTATAAACAGTTTGAGGAACAAATCAGATGCACAGGAAGGAACCAGAATAATTAGAAGCTTATTTATCCTTGGTAAAAGTATTCCATTCCCTGTGATTTTTAATAAAAATTTAATCTCCTCCCACCCCACCCCCAGGATTCTTACCGAAAACAGGTGGTTATAGATGGTGAAACTTGTCTATTGGACATTCTGGATACAGCTGGACAAGAGGAGTACAGTGCCATGAGAGACCAATACATGAGGACAGGCGAAGGCTTCCTCTGTGTGTTTGCCATCAATAATAGCAAATCATTTGCAGATATTAACCTCTACAGGTACTAGGAACATTGTTTTTTTCTGAAAGGATGGTCTTAAGAGTGTTCTGAAACTGGAGAAGTAAGGATACCATACTTAGGGAAGATGCAGCTTTTTTATTATGGGAAAGTTGGTTTCAAGTTGTTTGAGATAAAGAATTAGGTTATTACTGAAAGTAAATACTGAAATGCATATTTTTATTTCATATTGTAATGTTTAATAACATAAATGAATGTTGGTACTGGGAACAGTTCAGAACTAGAGGTATTGTGATGAGAGGTCACAAAGAAATTTTATAGAGGAAAATATGCCTGAGATTATTCTTTGATAAGTAATAGAAAAAAATCGTAGGAAGAAACAAATAGTAAATAAAGATGAAAGTGAGGCAAAGGCGTATAAAAATGGACTTTCTCTGTAGAACCATAAAGTTTAAAAGCTAGATTGGTTCATAAATAGTTCTAGTGCAACCCAGGCATGATAGCCTGTGCCTGTAATACATGGATTATGGAAAGCTAAGGCAGGAGGATTAAAAATTTGAGCTCAGTAAGAGCAATTTAGTGACTTAGTGAGGTCTCTCAAAATTTTAAAAAGAAATGTAGTTCAGTGTGAAAGCCCTGGCTTCAGCAGCAGCACCTAGGCAGCTGAGACAGGATTGCCACAAGTTCAAGGCCAGGCTGGGTTACATAGTAAGTTCAGCGTCATTGTGAACTATACAGACCCTTCCCAAAAAACAAAATTCTGCTATAACATGCTTTGTTTTATATAATCAAAAACAGAGTTCAGAAGTTGATTTATTGGGTTTCTGAGTCATGACTAATATTAGTAACAGCAGAACCAAAAATCTAGGGCTCCCTTTTTTCCAAGCACTGCACTGTAAGCAGAAAATTCAGTGGTTAAAAATATGTCTCTGCCTATATTAAAACTTGGCTCCATCATTTATTAGCTATGTGACTTTAGACAAATTACTGTGTAAACTATGTGTCTGAGTTTCCTTGTTTATAATAAGGAGATAGTAGTACTTACCTCTTAAGAGTTGTATAGGAAAAAAAACCAAAAGCAAGCACAAGGTCATGAGTTCAAAACCTGGTACCAAAAAAAAAAAAAAAACAATTGTACAGATAAGTGAGTTACTACGTAAATCATTTAGAATGGTGCCTGTCCTATAAATTAGGTGTGCAACTTTGAATCCTTGTGTATTTTCAATGAAGATGAACCTATCTGCTCTGCAAACTAGTTCAAAACATTTTTATGTTAGATAGGACTTCACTGTATAGTGCAGGCTGCCCTTGAACTTATTTATGTAACCCAGGCTGGCCTCAACTCATGCAATCCTCCTGCCTCAGCTTCCTGAATGCTAGGATTTCAGGTTATAGGTGTGTCCCACAATGCCTTGCAATTTTATTTTATTTTATTTTATTTATTTATTTGGTTTATTTGAGGCAGAGTCTCACCATGTAGTGTAGCTGACCTTGAACTCAGTTATGTTGCCTAGGTTGGCCTCAGATTCAGGCCAGACTATCTTCACTTCCATTTTTTCTGTCTAGAAATACAGCCCTTCCTTTCTGAAGGAGTTATTAGACAATTTATGGGAAAAAATTGATGCTGTGCTAAATATAAATAGACTTTTATCATTCTCTGAACAGTGTACTATAAAAACTATTTACATACATTTACCTTATACATTTACATATTACATACATTTATATTATATTAGATATTACATATAATCTAAATGTACGTGTTATGTGCAAATAATATACCATTTTACATAAGACATGCATGTCCTCAGGTTTTACTGTTTTTGGTGGGGGGTGATATTCTGGGACCCGTTTCAAGGATACTGAGGGACAGCTGTACTTAATGTAAGTTCCCAACACTTGTAACCATTTGTTGACTTCATAGAAGTCATTTTTCTTTAAAAAACATTTATGCACATAGTATAGCAAGAGAAAAGTTTATGAAAAATAAGCTTGAGAATCAAGAGAAAAGCCAGGTGTGGTGGCACATGCCTCTAATCCCAGCACTGAGGAGGCTGAGGCAGAAGGATTGTGCCCAGCCTGGCTGCATACATAGTTCAAAACCAGCCCTGGACTACATAGCAAGACCCTGCCTCAAAAACAAAAGAGGAAAGTAGCAGCTGAAAGATTAAATATTTGTATGCTGCTAGCAAAGTAATTGCTCAGAAAAAAGCAGAGTTATGCTGACACCACAAGGAAATTTTCCCTGATCCTCAGAGAGTTGTAAAGAACAGTAGTAATCTGACCATACAGATTACTATTGTTCTCTTGGAGTGACAGGTATTTAGGCTATTTAAAATATTCTTTAACATAGGCTGCTACCAGAAGCAGGAGAATTGCTGCAAGTTTAAGGCCAACCTAGGCTACAAAATGAGTTCAAAGCCACCCTAAACTGCATAGTGAAACTGTCTCAGACAAAAAAAGTGACTGCTACCATGATACCAGTGCACAGTTCTGCAAATAACCAGTGAAAAGCAGTGTGGGTACATAACTGTAATCCAAATGAGGATTTTAGAGTACTACTGTGCAGTAAAGTAGCCACAGCCAGATATGGTTGTTAACGTTTAAATTAAAATTAAGTCAGATTGAAAAATTAGTTTATTGACCACATTAACAACTGACTTTTAAAAGTGCTGATTGTTATACATGTCTAGTGACTACCATGTTAGTGCAGATAGAACTTTTCCATCATTGCACAAAGTTCTATTTGATAATGTTGATCAAAAGAATCAACAACTTGTAAACTGCTGTGTGGTATGTCTTATAGGTCATTGAACTGTGTTTTGGAGTTGTGCATCTTTCAGCCACCCATTCCCTTTATTAAGAGTAGTTCTAGTACTTCCTGTTTTATATCTTAGACTTCCAGCTATAATTTTACTTGTGAAAAATACTTGGTACTACTCACCTTGAAAAGTGAATAGGTTATCTTCCATTAAAAGCTGTCACTCCAAGAGAACAAAGCTGTTTAAAGGCAGAAAGCTTTACTTTTTATTTTTTCCCATAAATTGTCTAAATCTGAGGATGTAACACCCTCAGAATAAATCAGATACTAGTCTGATTTCTGGTTACTTTTGAATCCATTACCAAGATTTGGAGAGTACCAGCCTAACAAAAGCATGTGTCAAGATAGGTTAGCCACCCATTTTCATTAGGAAGTGAACTGTTACAGCCTTCCTAAGGCTACTGCATCACATCTCAACCAGTCTGCTTTGTATACAGGATTTGTTTAAGTGGTCAAAAAATGAGAAACTCAGAATAGAAGCTAATATAGCTATGTACAACCTGCCAGTTTCTCTTTTGCCCTACCAGTCTATTCATTTCCAAAAGTTTTTCTTATAACATATTCCCTATTTTAGGGAGCAGATTAAACGAGTAAAAGACTCAGATGATGTACCTATGGTGCTGGTAGGGAACAAGTGTGATTTGCCAACAAGAACTGTTGACACAAAACAAGCCCATGAACTGGCCAAGAGTTACGGGATTCCATTCATTGAAACTTCAGCCAAGACCAGACAGGTATGGTAGGGCTTCAAGCATCTGTGCAAGGGTTTAACCATTTAACAGTATATCCCAAGGCATGTTTGTTTACGTACTGAGTATCCCGAGCACTGCTCAGACAAGTGTCATTTCAACTAACTGATTCTTGTATCAAATAAATTTGATAAACATGTTGACTTTATATTTCTAGTTGTATTAGCTTGTAAAAATTAACAAAATACACATTGTTTGATCAATCCTGTATTAAAATAATTGGACTGGTAAGTGGTTGAGTCAGAGAAGTTTTAACTGTTTATTACATGTGCAGTGCATAATACATGTTTTGGGGGATTAGTATATATAATGTCTATTATATATGTATTTTTTCATGTCTAGATCATTTTTGATCCTTTTACTACCTGTCTTTCCCTTCGTTTGATCCTTTTTCCCTACTTCCAAAAGTCTGCCTCCCTCTTCCCTACCATCTCTCACCTTTATTTTACACTTTTTATTATACATTTTGGGCTCTTAAACATACAAATCATGCAATATCTATTTTTGCTTGTCTTGTTTCACTTAATATGATGGTCTCAAGAGCCATCCATTTTCCTTTAGATGACATTATTTCATTCTTTGTAGCTGAAAAATAATCATACCATGTTTTCTTTATTGGTGGAAATCTAGTTTATTTCCAGAGCTTAGCTATTCTGAACTGTGCTGCTATAAATGTGAATATACGTGTATTACTATAGAATGGTAGTATGCTTTTGTAGTCTCAGCTACTTGAGAGGCTGAGATAGGATTGCTTGAGTGCATGAATTTGAGACAGATCTGGAAAACATAGTGAGACCCTTTCTCAGAATAATTTTCTGGGCCAGGGATTTAGCTCAGTGGCATAAATAAGCACCTGCCTGGCAAGTGTGAGGTTATGTGTTTGATCCCTGGTACTACTACTAATAATAATAATTTTCTATAAGCATTAATACTTTTACTATCAACACTAAGCACTGTTTAAAGGCATAATCCCTCCTGACTGGAATCTTTAGATATGGAGGTTCTTTTCTATGTGTCTCACATTAACCTTTTTCTTTTCACTGAACTTTTTTTTCCCTCCAAAATATGCCATTGATGTATTATAGAAATGTTAAACTTTTAGTGCCCTCTTTCTAAGTTGCCTTTTTCTTTTCCTTTTCCTTTTTCCTTTCCTTTACTTCTTTTTCCCTTTCCCTTCCTTTCCCTTTCTCTCTCTATCCTTCCTTCCTTCCTTCCTTCCTTCCTTCCTTCCTTCCTTCCTTCCTTCCTTCCTTCCACAGAGTCTTGCTACATAGTTCAGGCTGACCTTGAACTCACTGTGTAGCCCAGGCTGGCCTCAAACTCTCAGTGATCCTCCTACTTCAGCTTCCCAAGTGCTGAGATTACAGGCATGTGTCAGCACACCCAATTCAGTCACCCTATTTTATCAGCTGTTATTTTAGTAATTGAAGCTTTAAATCCATATAAAGAAATATAAATGAAAATTTACAATGTGGATTGTGTCAGTTGAGCTGGCCTTTCAGAGGAAAGGATTCTTTCTTCTTTCATAGGGTGTTGAAGATGCATTTTACACACTTGTAAGAGAAATACGCCAGTACAGAATGAAAAAACTCAACAGCAATGATGATGGGACTCAAGGTTGTATGGGGTTGCCATGTGTGGTGATGTAACAAGGTAAGCATGTGATCTCTTGACATAAGTATTATGTAGTGTGAGGCAATTGGAAGGAGTGTTAATGTTGCTTCTCTTGTTATTTAACAAGTGTGACTTTGTACTTAATTATAAATTATTTTCTTTTTGGCACCCTTTCTGAGAGTACTATGATTTTTTTTTTTTTTAATAGATACTCAACAAAGTTCTGTCATCAGAAAAGAGCCACTTTCAAGGTAGGCCAGATTTGAAAATGTACTGTCATTCAGATAAGAATTCTTAAGAGTTGTTTGTCTCATACTCTGTGTGTCACTCATATACATTCCATCTTTATTTCAGCTGCACTGATACCCTGGTCCTGACTTCCCTGGAGGAGAAGTATCCCTGTTGCTCTCTTCATCTCAGAGAAGCTCCTGCTGTTTCCCCACCTCTCAGTGTATGAGCACAGTCTCTACTTGAGAACTTATCAGAATAACTACCTCCTCGCTTGGTTGTCTGACCAGAGAAATGCACCTCTTGTTAATTCCCCAATAATTTTCTGCCCTGGGCTCTCCCCAACAAAAACAAACACCTCTGCCATCCAAAAAGCAACTTATGCTCTGAAACAGAACCAAACTGTAGACTGGAATTCTCTTTAAAAGTTTCTTGGGATCTAAAGTAGCAACTGCTGGTGATTTTTATTTCTCTTTTTATTTTTGAACTTGGGACCTATGTTAGATTTTGGAGAAATGTCATAAAGTACTGTTGTGCCAAGAATATAATTATATTGCTGAATGGTTGGTTTATAGTGTTATCAGCTATATTTTACAAACTGGCATCTGCTCTGTATTTATAAATACAAAAATGAAGCCAGGTGTAGTAGCACGTGTGTTTGAGCTAAACTGTTTGGGAGGCTGGGGCAGGAGGATCACAAGTTCAAAGGCAGCCTAGGTAATTTGGTGAGATCCCGTCTCAAAAATAAATAAATGAATAGGGCTGGGGATTTAGCTCAGCAGCATAAGCAACTGCCTTGCCAAGCGCACGGTCATGAGTTTGATCCCTGGTGCTGATAAAAAATAAATAAATAAATAAATAAATAAATAAATAAATAAATAAATAAATAGGCTGGGGTAGTATTAGAGCGCTCCTCAAGTCAGTCCCAACTACTGAAAAGAAGAATGGTAAATACAAAAGTGAATACTGACTTTGGAGTCTGTCCTGGTCTTTTCAACTTTTATGAAGTTAAATCCAACTTCAACAACAAAGTGCCTTTTTCCTAGAAGTGGTTTGTAGACTTCTTTACAATACTTACGTAGAATTCAGGTCTTAAGCATGAAATACGAAAATATCTAAGACCTGTCTGTCTTTGAGGGAAACATACATATAATAGCAGATGCCATTTCTTACACATATGAAGATTGTTTGCTTAGAGACCTGTTTTTGGGTTTTCCCCAGAAAAAGATGAAAGTACAAATGATTATGAATAATTTCTCCTAATTTTTGTCTAATCTCTCCTTTTTTATGGGGTACTGCCTATAAATATGTGATTGATTTCTTCTAGCCTATTGATTAGTTTGGATCACACCAGAAAGCTTACATTCGTAGTTACTCCACTATTGTAAAAATTGGATGTGGGCTTATTTTATATCTGTGATTGGTGATTTTCAAACCTCAAATACATTAACAGGCAAATTATATTTTCACTGCATACCATATTCTTAATATATATAACTGCCTTCAGTCCCTTTCTCAATTCACTCTCTGCCTCTTACTCCACAGCAACAGGAACTCAATTAATTGTTTTAGTTGAGTAAAGCATAGTGCTGATGGACCGTGGTCACAGTTTCAAAACTTGAACAAACCAACTAGCATCATTTGATCATAACTCCAGTTTCGCTAGATGCCTGCTGTTAGCCCTGCAAGGAAAAAAGGGGTCAGTTAGCATGAGTGCTTTACTGCAACTGGAAGAGCTTGGTATCCTTAGGAGGCTCAGGTTAAAAAGACTAAAGTATTTAGAAACCTCCTGTTTGTGTTCACCATATGGAAACTAAGCCTATATATTTTCTCTTTGAGAATAAGGATACTCAGATTTTTTTTTTTAAGTTTTAGTTTTTGTTTGGGGGGGTGTTTTTTGTTGTGTGTGGCTATTGTTTTTGGTTTAGTTTAGTTTGGTTGTTTGATTTGTTTTTCAGAACTGGGGATTGAACTCAGGGCCTTTGCACTGAACTACATCCCCCCGCCTTTCATATTTTGAGATGGGGTCTCACCAAATTGCCCAGGTTGGGCACAAACTTGTGATCCTCCTGCCTCAGCTTCTGAGAGTACTGGGATTACAAGCACATACCACCATGCCTGACTCTCAGATTACAAATTTTTAAAATTTTATTTATTTAGAATGTTTTTTAAAGGGTTTAAAACAGTTACTCATAAATTAGCCTGCATTTGAGGAAACAAAAGCTGATGAATTTGTTCAAAACAAGAAGTAACCTTTGGCTTGAATTGTTATTTGAGGAAAGAATTTAAAAATTGTTATGAGGATGTGGAGACTGGGTATTTCCCTTTGCATATAATGCTCTAGTAATTTTTCCCCCCTTTTTTTGTGGTACTGGGGATTGAACCCTGAATCTTACACATGCTAAACAACTGGTCTATTCATGAGCATTCAACCCAGGAGCTACATGCCCAGCTCTGGAAATTCTAATGAAAAATGTATAACCCTATTCCAAAATGGCTACTTTCTGTTGTTCTATCTAAATACTTAGAGCTCTTTTATCTCCTAATATGAATTTTCTTTTATTACGCAAATTCCACATTACCTTGAAATTAATTCAGAAGAGGGGAAGAGACATGTATTGTGCCCAGAGAACAATCCAGAGAGTGGTACTCTAATGTTGGGCACATTCATAGTAGGGCTAACATCTGTAAATAAAAACACTACGCTGCCCCTTTTCAAGTTTGGTCGTTTTCCTGAGGTAGATTGAGGTTTATCAAACACCTCAGTCATATTCTAAGTTTCTGCGTGATTGGTTTTAAATGTCTTTTGTGACTAGCAGTCTAACCTTTTCTAAAACTTCTACTAAATTCATCACCAAATTAGGGAGAAAGCCCTTGTATGTATCTAGTTTTCTCAAAGTACGTTCCAAGCACAGAAAGAAGTAAAGTATCCAAATAGGGGCCAGGATTTAAATTTGAAAATGGTCTTTTAATGGCTTCTTTAAAAGTTACACTTTGGCACAACAGAGTGACAAACTTAGTGTTAAAAATCTGAGTAAGTTAAGTCAGTGTGGCATAAAATGTAATTTGTGGAGTATGTTTGTGATTGCTGAAAATCTGGTTTACCTCAGAATCTCAAACTCACTTTCCCCAGTATAAAGTGCCTGGCCAGCTGTCAGAAATTACATAATTCCTTTATTATTTAGTTGTATGTGTGTTTTTTTACAAGGTTGCACATTGGAGAATGTGAAGATAAGATACTGTGTCTCAAGGCTACCAAGCCTAATCTGAATCTGTTAAATGCTGTATTTGCTCCAGTAGTGTACTACAGAATGCTAACTTGCTAGCATACTTATTACACACTTGGTTCTGTAGGAGTATAAAATAAATCTGCTCTAGTGAGTCCCCAGTCTAATCTTTCATCATCTTTAAACTGCTGTGAATTTATGTCATGACTTGAAAACAAAGATAGACAAGAACTTTGAAAAAAAGATTTGAGGTTTTTTTCTCCTCTCTAATTTGTGAGCATAGTCATATTTTGCTTGTATTTATAGTCATGAACTCTTAAGCTGGCAGCTACAACCAAGAACCAAAAAATGGTGCATTTTGCTTCTCATAATTCATCTCTGCTAATACGTTATAAGATATTGCAAGGATAATTGGGAAAGTACTTTATTTGAATGGTTTCTATAAACAAAAGACTACAATACTTGTACATTATTTCTCATGTTTGCTGTTACTTTAAGCAGTCTAATGTGCCACAGAATTATTTTAAGGTATTTGTTTTCTATAAGAACTGTTTTAAAAGTATGCTCATCAGATTAGTTTTAAGAATGTTTCAAAATATAACTGATTTTTAAAAGTCCAAGTACTAACCTAAGAAGCAAGTGTTTGAACTTAACTCTGGAGGGAAAAGGTGTTGTATGACTTTTATATTTCTGTGCCATCCAGTATACTTAAAAATATCAGTTGTACAATTCTGCTGTTTAAATGGGAACTGTTGGCCTCCTTGGCCCTAAATGAAAAGGGCTGATATTTAAGTTGATTATTTTTAATGTAAATTAATCCACCCTAATTTTTAAAAATTGGTTGAATGTTTTTCTTGTTAAATAATGTTTAAAAATAAAAACTGGAAGTACTTTACTTAGTCACAGTTTTTTCCCCCCGCTATGTTCCTATATAGAAAGCTAATGTTGGATGTGGTGGTGCATATCAGTGATCCCAGCACTCAGGACCCTGGGACAGTAGGATCCCACTGACTTCAAGGCCAGCCCGGCCTACATAGTGAGACCCTATCTTAAAAAAAAGAGAGAAGTTAATAAAACTTTCTGGGTTAGACAATATTGGAAGAGTTGAGCTCCCCATTTTATTTCAATACATTAGTACTCCTTATCTTGAGATTCTACTTTCTGTGGCTTTAGTTTTCCCAGAGTCCAAAAATATTGAGAATTTTATAGAATAATTGGAATTTTATAGAAATATACAGTTCATAAATTTTAAATTACTATCCTTTCTGAGTAGCTGGATGAAATCCCACACTGTACTGTTCTGTCCTGCTCAGAACATAAATCAGGCTTTGATCCAGGCTTCCACACTATGTATGATACCTTTCTAGCCATCTAATTGTATCTATGGAGTTACTGTAGTTCTTATATTTAACCCTTCAAAATCCAAGAGTAAAGGTACTGCAATTTTATAGTTATATAGTGGTGCCATGGTTCATAAAGTTGATTATTTGGATTCTGGTTGCAAACCAGGTACAATGTGAACCAAATCAAATTCGATGATTAGGCTCAATGTTGACCTTATAAGAAAATTTGGTTTGTTTCTCATCCAGTTCAGTTGGAGAAAGTTGAGTTTGTGAGTCAAGGTACAACTATAGCTGGCTTTTTATTGTTCGGTTTGGCTTGGTAGTAGGATTGACCCCAGGGCCTCACAGTGAGTTGCATCCCGAGCCCTTTTGAAAATTTTTTTTTAAATTTGAGGCAGGGCGTCACTAAGTGTCACAAACTGGTCTTGTTTGGGATCTTCCTGCTTCATCCTCCTGAGTGCTGGGATTACAAGCAAGCAGTAATCTGCTCAACTGATTTTTCTACTTTATTTTTACTTAATTTTTTTGTTTGGGTTTGGTTTTTTGAGACAGAGTCTTACTTTGTAGTTCAGACTGGCCTTGCACTATGTACCCAGGCTGGCCATCCTCTTGCTTCAGCCTCCTAAGTGCTGGGAGTATAAGCATGTGTCACCATGTATGACCTAGCTATTAGTCTCTTACTATTTCTAATTTACAAGTCAAAATATATCATAGATCTATTTGAAAAATAGTATAAATAGGATAAAAATACAGTGATTTTGTAGCACAATTGGTAAATTCGGTGTATTGGTGGCAAATCTATGGCACATATGCCACAGAGGGCTGATAATCATTGAAAGCTCTAAAAATTTCACCATCGCTGCATTAGAGGGTCTTGGCACATAACCTTTGTGGTTAAGTTGGGACTCCTGTATAAGCTCTACGAACACTTGCTTTAAACTATTAGGAATGATTCATAACTGTCAAGTTATTTTTTAAGGGCCAGGCAAGGTGTGATATATGTCTGTAATCCCAGCTACTTGGGAGGCTGAAACAGGATTGAAAGTTCAAGGCCAGCCTGGGCAACTGCCTCAAAATATCAAAGACTAAGAATATAGCTCAGTGACCTGCAATCTCCAGTATAGAAAAAGATTCTCATGGTTATGTTTATTTGCATTGCTGCTTAACAGTTGGTATAGTTGAAAGCACATTGGTGTAGAAGCCAAAGAATGTGGATTCCAACTATAATTTTACTACTCTGGCCTATATTTTCTTCATTTGCGAAATATGAGAGTAATTTGAATTAGGATATCTGATTTTTCAGCCCTAATTAAGGAGATAAAGTTATGAAGGAATGATTTCAAATGTAGACTTTATATATAATGTGAATACTACATAATATGAATACTGTCACTATAGAAAACTTGATTTATTCTACTCAACATTTAATACTTTTTTTTTTTTTTACTCTTTTCCTTAAGGTGATATCGAAGGGACATTAATGATTTGACTGAATTTAGTATATGGTAAAAATACTGTTTTCTAAATGGGACTAAAAATTACCTAAAGAAGCTTACTGGAACTATGAGGGAACCTCCTGTGTATCTCTTGTTCTGTTCAGGCTTCCTTTCTCTTAGCAAGCAATATATAAGGTCCATTAAAAGGTCTGATACCCATAAATACTGAAAAAGGACCTTGCCTAGTGATCATTTTGTAAAACTGCTTGAGAATGGTACCTAGGAAATGGAATGTGACGTTTTTAAAAAACAAAAACAAACCCGCAAAATTGGATGTAAAATAGAGATAAAAATGTAAAAATACTCTTTCTCATGCCAAAAGCTTGAAACCATTTAAATTCATGTACTGGAAGCTGATGCAGTGAATTGGTAATTCTTTTTGGAGGCGTCTGTGACATTTATTTCACAGTTGGATCAAAACAGTTTATTAATTACTGGTGTGTGTTTTAAGTGTAGAATGAAATTAGTCTCATTTTAACTATAAACTTCTATGATTATCTACTTGTAAGACTCAATACCGAGTAAAAGGGGCAACACCTACAACGTTAGGAGTTAAAGTACTATTAAATGATTCCTACAAGCCATAAAATGCCAAGGATTCTATATTAACATGGAATAAATTTACAGTTTTTTGTTTGTGGTTCTTCCTGGGGAGCACAAATCTTTGCTAATCTCACTTCATAAATCATGCTATTCATATTTCATCTACTAAATCTTTAGACAAATTGTAGCTTAACAGTTGACAATGTGAATTTTGTGTTCATTATCTATAATCTGTTTTACTAAATATTTCAATAGGGGCATTGCTTGCAACAAATTAGTTGCCTTAGAACCATAAAGTGATGTTGATTGCCAGGCAGTGATGATACATGCTTGTATTCCCAGCACTCAAGAGGCTGAGGCAGGAAGATTTCTGCAAGTTTGCGGCCAGCCTGGACTACATAGCAAGACCCTATCTCAAAAACTAATAAAAAATTTAAAGATTTTTAAAAGATGAGGCAGATTGAAATATGCAGGTAAGGTAAAGCAGTTTTCTAGAATGGCCGTTGTGTAAGTGATAAAATTGGTCCTAATTTTCTTTTTTTTTTCTTCTTCTAATTTTCATTAGGAAATTGAAATGTGTGAATGATGTCTAATATTTAAGCCTGAAAGCAAACTAGCACATTATTTTAAACACCTTGGTATAGTTCAGTTCTCCACATTTACAGGTGACATTTTTATATCAGTGAGATAAAAGATAGTTTAAAAGTCACATGAAGAGTTTTTTTTAACTAGGTGATGTTAAGAATTTTTTTTTTTTATTCAAAGACTAGAACCTGTCATCTTTGTTGAACATTTTATTTATTTAGTTTTTGGGTCGTTTTGAGATAGGGTCTCACTGTGCAGTTCAGGCTGGCCTTGAGCTCACTTTGTAGCCCAGGCTTGTCTTGAACTCACAACGATACTCCTGCTTCAGCCGCCCAAGTGCTGGGATTACAGACATGTCACCACGCCTGGCTTATCAAGAGATGTTAAAAATTTGGGGGATTTTTTGAGGCAAGGTCTCACTGTGTAGTTCAGGCTAGTCTTGAACTACAGTCGGTAGCAGTCGGTGCCTCAGCCTCTTAGGTGCTGGAATTACAACCATGTGATACCATACTCAGCTTCCAGATCATGTAAATTTATACATGTGCCTGTAAAATTTGAGGAGTTTGACATTTAATATTTAGGCCCAAGTTATGCTAATAACATGTTTGAATATCTTGTACTATTAGTCAGGAAATGCCCCATCTAGTCCCAATGCTGGTGGACAACAGTGATATACTAGACATTATTCAGAAGGCCAGTTACAGGGTTTTTCACCTTCTGAAAATCACTTAAAAATACTTTTTAGAACTCTAATATGTTGAAATCACACAAACATTTTTCAGGATAGAACAAAGCCCTAAGAAATACCTAAGATGTGTCTAATTGTGTAAGTTTCATAAAGATCAGACTGATACCTCATTTATTATCCTCAATACTCCACACAGTCTGTCACAAGGTAGAAATGCACTACTGGAAAAATTATGGCCCACCAGTCAAGTGCCTTATATAAAACAGTATAATGTTTGTTTGCATATAATCTATATATATATTGACTCTAGAGTACTGATAATATGCAATATGAATGTATAAATATTCTGTATTGTTTAGCAAATGACGAGAATACACATTCAATATAGATACAGTAAAATTTCTTTTTTCAGCGTGTGGTTGTTTGAATCCACGAGTATGGAACCCATGAATATGGAAGGCCAACTGTATTACAGTTCATTCTTAAAAACTTCAGTGAGTTTCTGGTGTTATAATGATTAAATCAAAGACTCAGCATGGTCTAATTTCTATTCTCTCTCTTCTCTGTCTCTTGGCATGCACCTTCTCAAGCTGTATATTAACTGGTTCCAATATCCTGAACTAACTATGTTATGAGCAAAGGTTGGATCCTTAAATAGATGTATAAGCATTTGACTTCTGGAGACTACCAGTGGAGTAAAACCATGAAATAACTAAGATGATGCCAGAAGTTTGAGGAACTATGTGAAGTTTACTGAAGAATTTCTCAAGTTACTTTTGATGGGGTGGTTTTGTTTGAGACAGTCTCACGATGTAGCCCAGGCTGGCCTCAAAACTCAAGGCAGTCCTGCCTCCACCTCCCAAGTGCATGATGACACCCAAGTTCTCAAATTATTTTTGCAGGAATTAGGAGTAGATATTTTTCTAACAGTATATTATGCCCCTTATGTCATTGATGATCCAAGACACTCAGGTGTATGACCTGTATTGCTGAACAGTTCTGAGAAGAGACAATACCTGTCCTCAGTTATACATAGCTGAAAATCATCACATCATTAGAAATCCTCTTGTTGGGAATAGAGGTATATAGTGTATACCTTATGGTAGACTGCTTGCTTAGTCTGTGTAAGGCATCAAAAAATAACACCTTGTTTTGTTTTCTCCCTAGCACTCATTACCCAAAATTATTTTATTGATCCTTCTTTTCCCCATGTGCCATTTCCCAGGACAAGCCTGGTTAAATTTTCTAAAGTTAAAGCCATACAACAAATAAAAACATGCACACATTCATGTGCATGCACGTGTGTGTGTGTGTGTGTGTTTTGAGAGCTTATTGAATATACCAGCATATTCACCAACCACTGAGAGCTGTTGTGATGGGAAGCCATGTGGATCTTAATTTTTCAGATGCCTAGAGGACTTCTCTATACTTCAATAGAATGGAAAAATAAATCAAGGGTTACATCATGTAAGAAAACTACCCTTGGGGTCAGGGATATAGCTCAGTGGCATAAGCACCTGCCTGGCAAGCACAAGGTCCTAAGTTCAATTACCAGTAAAAAAAAAAAAAAAAAAAAAACTTGATGAGAATCCAATCTATAGGAATATATATAGAGTATTGAAGTGCAATTCCTGGCCCACTATAGATATTTTTTCCAAAATCCCAAAATAAAGACTAAAGCTTCACCTGTTTTTCACTGTCAGTTGCCTAAAGCTATAAATAGGTCCAAGCTCATCTCTCCTTTTAGCAGAGAAGGGTCAAATTACAGGGGGCAAAGCAAAATAATAAAATGAGTATCAGGATATTTTATAGTGTCATTCAGCCATCCCACAGTCTGTTTCTCTTCCTGTCTGCTGTGGTAGCCTAGAACCAAGAGTCCCAGCAACAATGCCTCTGTTCAAACTTTCAGGTAGGTGTAGAAAAGTGTTTAGATGGCTCAAGTTTTTTTTCATATGCAGCCATTCCTTTTATCATGTCAGTTTTGATAATCCATTTGATATAGATCCTGTTTAGGATCCATAATAGTTTTACTACATTTCAGAAAGAGAAGATGTTTTTGTTTTTAGTTTTAGTTTTGGGAAGAAGATAATTTTCTAAAACTGCCTCATTTTTGATCCTTAGAAAACAGATATTTGATATCAGTTATGCCAGTGTAAAACAAAATCTGTGCTGTCATAGTTCTGAGAAGGAGCCTGTACTATAGCTATAATATTAGTGGAAAATAAGCATGACAAATTTTTAACACTATATATTCTGATGGTTTAACAATCCAAGTTTATTCACAGTGTAATTTTAAAAGTATTTTACATCATGAAAGCAATGCATGTTTCATAAGGTAGAGAAAAAATTACACTGAAAAATAAATACTAATTTAGAAAAATTGGAAAATAGTAATGAGATCACCACTATCCTGTCATCCCATACATTCTTAACATTTTAATGTTTTCAATCAACTTCCTATGCAAAATAAGGACCTTTTAAAAACAATTGTTTATATTGTACATATAATTTTATATCCTGATTTGAGCAGGATAATGTTTTGGCTTAACGTAATTTAACCATTTTACCATGATATTTCAAAAACTAAATACCATTTAAAATGAATGCATAACATTCTAATTTTCTTAAGTAATCTCTTAGTTTTCTCTACAGTTTTTTGGTAAATGTAGATGTGCCCCAACAATATCTTCCATGGGATCGTGTTTGTTAGGTGTTATTAAATTGTTTACCAGATGACCTGTTTTTAATGATAATTTTTAATGGGCCAGGGATTTAGCTCACTGGCCCACGCACCTGCCTGGCAAGCATGAGATTGTGAGTTTGATCCCCAGTACAGAGAAAAAATACTAATTTTTAATTCACAATTTATAAAAAGTACTTTTTGGGTTGGGGATGTGACTCAGTGGTACACTATATGCTCAGCATGCAAGATGCCCTGGGTTCTATCTCCAGCACCATTTAAAAAGGTGGGAAGAGACCTTTTAAAACTTATAGACATAATTTATAGCTTATAAATTTTAAATGGTGAAGTATGAACGAACAGAAAAAGGCTACATAATGATCATATCCCCAGTGTTTCCAAAAACAGCAAATAAGAAAGGCTAGAAGAGAAAGGCACAATCATTCCTTCCACTACCCCTCTTTCTTGTGCCAGTTCACATCCTTGTGTTCCAAAGCTCAGTTAGCCATTCTGATTTATGAAAATTGTTCATATTTTGTATCTTGTTTTATTTTACTCATACAGCAGAAGAAAAACGTGAGTATCTTGGACTATTCTTCCTGCCATTTGCCAGATCATCAAAGAAGCCATACTGTTCCTTAATACAGAAACATGGTTATTTTTCAGCAGTGTTTGGTAAATGATGCTATTAGAAGTCAACAAAGATTAACAATGATCCTAGATATCCTATGTCTTAGCAAACAAATTCATGGCTTTTCTGGTTTACAAAAACTAAAGCCAAAACAAACTCCACTCTTTTTTTAAAAAAGAAAACCTCGTTGGGCACTTATTTGAAATTCTGAAATAAATTATCCAAGGGAGTCTATTAAATGTTGCCTTGGTTAATCCTCAATTCTGGAGGAAAAAAGTGTGAACAGATAAAATAAGAATTTTAGTTAAAACCGTGACCTCAGTTATACATTTCCCTTCACCTCTAATTATGCTTGTTTTCTTCCCTACTGATAGAGAATACAGTAGGCCTCCCTCTGAGCACCTCTAGGATGAGATGTAGCAGATGGAAGGCCAACAACCTTGTCTTTGCGGTACCAGGGATTGAACTCATGACCTTGCGCTTGCCAGGCAGGTGCTTATGCCAGAGCTAAATCCCCAGCCCAACCTTGTCTTCTTTACGCACTAAAAAGACTGCTGAAAAATAAGTGTATTTTTCTGGATCTGTTGGGTGAAAAGCAAGCATGATAGTACTTTTCTCAAGAGTCTTACACTTTTCCTGTTAATAATTCCAATTTCTGAATAGTACTGTGTAGTTTTTAAAATATTTCTTTTTTTAATCTTCACATAAACTCTCCAAAGAACTATTATTAACATTTTTCTTTTATGATGATGAACACAGAGGCTCCCAGTGATTACCTGGTTTGACCAAGATCGCATCGTTATCATGGTTTTTTTCCCCTTTTTCTTCACTAATAATGTCTTTTTACTTCACTCTCCTCCTCTTCTTCTTCCATCTCCTCCTCTTTGTTCACTTTGTCCTCTTCCTCTTCCCTCTCTTCTTCCTTTCTTTTCTCCTTTCTCTTTCCTGTTCTCTCTCCAAATGCATATATCTTATTTTCAAGACATTGCCATTCTGATATCCCATTACCTCTAACAATATGTCTAAAAAGTAGTAATTTCTATATAACCCTGAGGGGATCATTTCTCCTTTACTTCCTGAATTCAGGTTGTCATTAAATTTTATCTGCTTAACTTTTGAAATACCAATTTCACTCTTTCCAAAATCACCACCATTCCCTAAAGTATTTTTAAAAGGCAGAGCTCTTGAATTAAGGATCAACTTTCAGCTGTGGTTGCATGAAGTCAAATAACTGGTTGTTGAGTCAGTGGAAGAAAATATCACCACATAATTTTCATTCATCATCTAAACTATGTAGGAATAGAATTTCTACTTTTCAACTGTCTGTGGGAGATAGAACCTTAGTGAAAACGCTGTTTAAAAGTATGAAACAATGAGGGTGTAGCTCAATGGTAGGGCACTTAACTAGCATGTAAAAGGCCCTGTGTTCTATCCCCAGTACCATTTAAAAAAATAAAGAACAAAAAGTATTAAACAAATAGATAGTTTTCCCAGATAATGCTTTTTCTGCAAGAGCCAGGTATCAAGCAAACAACATTTGGTTTCTGGGCCCATATTTGTGCCTATATTACCCTTTCCGAGGTCATCAGCAGCATTGCCACAGCACAACATGATAGACCTGTTGCAATGTCATCTTCATTCACATAATAACCAACTGCCCTATTCCCCTTTGCCCTTCATGGTGCATGAAGTTTGTAACTCCTGCTTGCACTCATCTTTGAGACGCATGTGCCTATTTGTGATGCTCAGGGATGAATGGTGTTATTTCTGGGGATCAGTTGGCAGTGGGTTGGGAAAGTATTCTTAGCCATCAAAGGTACCTATTTAGTGTTCTGTTTGTTTCTTCATGGATTGTAATGATTGCCAGAGAACTACTAATAGCATCCAAAGATGCTTTTCAGTTTCAGGAAGTGTTTGGGTTTAGTAAGGCAAACAGATGCATGCATTTCAGCCAACATAGTAGGCTTTATTGTTAACTTTGCCATAACCAGGCAAGATTTTAAAACTGGCTGACCTGTTAGTGTTGATGAAGTAACACATGAATTGCTATCATTTCTAATGAATGCTTTATCCTATGCTAAGTTGTATCATTTATCATTTTCTTAATGGTTCAAAGTTAACTCCAAATACAAAGTGTATGTTTGACCATAGCTACCAAATCCCATCATTCAATTTAACTTGCTGTTTTATTTTCTTTTAGCTTATTCACATACCGTATCTGTCACAAGTGTGAGTGAGATTGGGTAGAAATTAGTATCCCCAGTTTAAAGATAAAGCAGAAAAAGAGGAAAATGAAAGAGCTGGTAAATGCAGAGCAGGTTTTGAAGTCACGTAAAGTCAGAATGGTAAATGTGGCCTTTGGAAGCCTGTATAGACACTGATGGCATGGAAGGATATTTTTCTCTGTATACACTGTGCTCTGCCACCTTGTGGGGGGGATGTTTCTGTCTCCTATTATTGCCCCCAAATAGCTAGCTGTTTGTTATTTTCATTATTGCTTACCAGCTCTTGTCTGGAAATACCAGCAGGCCTTAAGAAATATTAGAGGTGATGACTATTCAGCTATAAATACAGTGGATATTAACAGAAAAGCAGATACTTGATGACCTTCAAAACCCTGTATGAGACTTGTTCTCTTATATCCTGAGGGTCTTGGACATTGTCAGGCTAAGGGTGACATCCATGCCATTTTAAGAATGGAAAAAAGTAGACTGAAGCAAGAGAATCACCATGAATTTGGTAGCCTGGACTACCAAGTGAAACTCTGTTTAAAAAAAAAAAGTGAGAAGATGAAGAATAATGGCAAAATTAAGGCATGTAAAAGTAAACTGTTCTTCCGATGGTCAATCATTACAGGAAGCTCATGTCCATAAGAAGTGGGATGCCTAACACATTGTAATTAATTTTAATGACTTCCTTCCTCCACATAACAGTATACTGTATCATCAAGTTTTCAGATTTTGAATAAAGTAAGACTTGATGTGAAAGAAACACACTGTCTTCAGAAGAAGAAAGGTCCTGAAGGACACATTTATTTCTCAGAAGTACTGATTTCCTAATGACCACTGAGATCACTGGTTCTCCTTAGGAAAAAAATATAATGTAAATTCCAAGGACTGTATCCAAAACCAGCAAAAACAGTATGAACTTAGTGGGAAGTATTGTTGCATAGTTACTATGAAATCAAATTTAGCCCTGCAAGTACCAGGTGATCTTACACTAAGTATTGGTTCTATGAGAGCCCCAGCTTCCTTTAGGACCCACCAGAAATTTGCTGTGAGACTCTGACTCATGTTGCTGCATGTAAATTTCAAAGCTATGTAAGAAAATCTGGGGGCCAGGGATTTAGCTCAGTGGCACCAATGTCTGCCTGGAAAGCATGAGGTTGTGAGTTCAATCCCCAGCATCAAAAAAAAAAAAAAAAAAAAAAGCAACTTAAGGGTAGGCACAAAGCTCCAGTGTTTTAGTGAGACTGGGTGGATAGCAGAGCAGTTGTGTAGCCACTACAGTGCTTAACTTTATGCCTGACACCTGACAGAGTCTAAGATGAGTTTTGGAAAAGGGCTTGAATACTAATATGTGAAAACTTCTTTTAGAAGTTGATGATGCAATGCGTAGCTTTGCTGAAAAAGTGTTTGCCTCTGAAGTCAAAGATGAGGGAGGCCGTCATGAAATTTCCCCTTTTGACGTGGATGAGATCTGTCCAATTTCTTTTCATGAAATGCAAGCACATATACTCCACAAGGAGATTCAATCCATTTCCACCGATGGCCAGAGGTAAGTGGTGTAAGGGGAATTCTGAGTATGTTAGCACACGGGAGTGGAGAAATGTCAGGGCAGATATGGTTCTGTCTCTCTGGATGATGGTCCATTCCAAAGGAAGCACTCTGCCAGGTTTAGAAATTCTTATTTTTTTTTTATCTACCTCCTTTGTTGTGTATGTTAGGGTAAGATACTGGTGATAGAAAAGGAAGAATGTAGGGGGCTTCCTACCCTCATTTATATCTCCTTATATTAAAGCCACCCTACCCACTTGACCTATGTATGCAATTGTTCCAAGCCAAAGTGGGCTGACAGCTGCTGCGAACCTACTCAACAGGCAAGCAGTTGTCATATAAACTAGAATTCAAAATCTTTCATCCTTTGACTCTGCTTCTAGCCAAACCTAGTGTTGTGTCCTTACATGAATACTGTCTTCCAGCCACAGTCTGAAGGTTTCTTAGCTTTAGAAATGCAACCTTCCATTGCTGCCTGATGCCCTGCCCATGATTTGGCACTTCTTTCTCCAAATAATATTCAGAGAGTCCTCTTAACCAAGTCTGTTTCCTTTATTTGGTCTACTCTAGGATTCACTGTCACTTTGCCATATTTTAGTCCTCAAACTTAAACTACTGACCTAAAATTCATTCCATCCAGCCCTCCCACACCCCACCAGCCACATTCTGCTTTATATCTTTAAAGAAAGAAGAATAAACTATGGATCCCTCCTATCTCTCTGGAGCTTTCTCTCAGTAAATCTTTCCTACTCCTAAGAAAACAAACAAACAATAAACTCAATAAACTACCTCCTCTGGCATCCCCTGATGGATCTAACTTAAGCCTTATGTCAAAATAGAAGCTCAGTGAATACTCGTTGATTTGAAGACATAATATCGATTAAGCAACTGATGAGCTCCAGGTCCTATGCCAGGCATGTTATATATATGAAATCTCACAAAAACCTTACAAAGTAGTCATTATTAAACCATCGTTTTTCAGCTAGGGAGATGAAAGCTCAAAATTTTAAGGACCATGACAAAATAACACAGGTAGTAATTGACACCCCTGGTGTTCTTTATAGTCCCCAGACTGCCTGTTTGCAGGGAATGGATTGCCTAGAAAGAATGGTGGCATGCTAAACACCTTCTAGTATGTTCCCTAAGGTCCGCTGTTGTAAACACAAAAAAGTGAACCATCAGTGTCTTCAGTGACATCTTTCTTCTCCCTCTATGTTTATATCCTATTTCTGATACCCAACTCACATTTTAATTTTTCACATTTTGTCCTCAAAAGGATATAGTGAAACAGCCATCTATTATAATGAAAGTCCCAACCTAGACAAAACTACTTACTTTTTAATTTCAAACCTAGAAAAAGGCGTTTCAGAGGGCGGAAGACTGTGAATCTGTCAATTCCACTAAGTGAAACATCTTCTACCAAACTGTCCCATATTGATGAATGCATTTCTTCATCTCCAACCTATGAGACTGTGCCTGATTTTCAGAGAGTGCAGATCACTGGGGACTATGCTTCTGGGGTAAGTTGTCCTTGTCATTCAGACATAGGTGCTGAAAAGCCACTCAGCTTGACATGTCTAGTTTCTTCTTTTCTCACTTGTCTTTGTTATATTTTACTGCTTCATTACAGTTCAAATATAGTGTGTCTTTCTGTATTGCTTTCAACATCCATGCAATTTCTTCTCTTTCCCTAGTTTTTTTTAATGGAGAATATGTAGTAGAATACAATGTATATTCCCCAGGATACATTGTACAGATTTTGGCAACAGGACCAGAGTCTCATTATGGTATCATTAAACAGGAAAGGGAGCCATGGCACGGGAGCTCTCAGGGAAAGATGAACTCAAGGGAGATCTAGAACAGAGAGAAGGGCAACAGCATAAACCAAAGAAATGAGATCCGTAGAAAAAAAGGTAGAAGAGAAGAAAAAAGAGAACAAAATAAGATGAAAGAGAGGTTAGAAAATTCTAATGGGGTGTTATTATTTTACCAACTGGCCTCTCCAATTTTATTGCAGATGCTTACCCAGTATATTATTGTTGGAACAGCCTCTAGTATATCACAGTAATAATAAACTCATGTTACTAACAACTTGACCAGCTTGTCCTATGCAGAACAGTTGTTCAGTTAATAAATCTCTACCACATATACTTGCAGTATCAGCATGGTATTAATGAAACTGTTCTTTAGTCATCAGTCTCTGCTCCGAATATAGATTTAATGACTAGACCTAAACCCTGTTCTCATGTAACTGACCTAGTCAGAGTAAGTCCTGGGTATTTATAAGTGCCAGAGCAATGAAATGCAAACCGTTCTTACTGGTCTATTTATTTATTTATATAATAACACAGGTGCTCTGCAAATGGCAGGTTTTTTTAAATGGCAGTTTTAGATATTAAATAATTTAAAGGAAATTTTAATAGTGCTAAATACATGGGCAACAGCTTGTGGAACTCCAGGGTTCCAAAGAATATAAAAATTCAGGGACAGACTTGATACCTATGTACTTAGAAATAAAAATAAGGAAAAGGAAGGAAATAGGCTATCATAACTCTTCATGGTAGTCCATCCTAAACTGTAGAGTGTATTTTTATTGTTATATTTTCCTCCCTTTTTCCTACTTTTATTTGACCCAAGATCACTCTTTAGAGCTTGTTTTTTTCCCTACCCTTCTGATTTTTTCCTACTTTAATAAATATGCAACTTTGCTATTGTTTAAAACAAAGAAAAAGAAAGAAAGAAAATGAAGAAAGGACAAGGCACCCAGACCTCAGTGGCTACTCCTCCTTTGAGAGTTGGAGGGTGCCTGAAATTTTGGCCTGGAGACTAGAAAAAGAAGTAGGTTGCTGTACCTGTTGAGTGAATGAAGCAGATAGGCTGCTGAGCAACACTTTAGCTGGTTCTGGTCTTTACCCAAACCAGTTTGCACCCTTGGAATGTAAACAGAGGTAAAAGGAAAGTCAAGACTAAAGCCCAAAGCCTTTAATCCCTGATAAGCAACTGATTCAACTGAATCATCCTTTCCATGCTAGGAACTCTGTACTAAGTGCTGAGATATGAAGGTGAAGAAGAACCAGCTCTTATTCTTGAGTAGCTGATAAACTGGTGGCCCACTAGGTGACAGTGGAACAGACCTAGCACCTATGACAGATTTCTTCAGCCAAGGTCAACAGGCCTTATAAAAATAGTTAAACTAAACAGGCATAGTGACCCACACCTGTAATCCCAGTACTCTGGGAGGTTAAGTTGGCTGGGAAATTTAGTGAGTAGAAAGGCCCTGTTTAAGAGACAGAGACAGAGACAGAGAGAGAGAGAGAAGATGTAGCTTAGTGTGGAGACCCTGGATTCAATCCTCAGTTCTAAGGGAAAAATTAGATTAATTAGGATAAATTTCTGTATCTAAATCAATTGAGAACAAGCTTATTGAGCCATTAATACAGCATGGACATTTGTGTCTTTCTATAGTTTCATCAGTTTTAGTTAACTGAGTACTCTAGATTTCTTTTTTTGTTTTTGAAACAACATCTTGTTTGTCTTGCTATGTGGTCAGACTGTTAAAGCTCAGGCTAGCCTCAAACTCATAGTAATCCTCTTGCCTCAACTTTCCCAGTGCTGGGATTACAGATGGGAGTATGGTGAAGTTGAGACCAATCACAAGTTCTTCTAGAACATTCCAATCTTAATAACTAATATTTGTAACACTCAAGTCACATACCACATGATAATATATAGGTTACAGAATGACTAGAAGCCAGGTATAGAGGCATACACTTGTAATGCCAGCTGTTCTGGAGGCAGAGGCAGGAGGATCACAAGTTCAAGGGAACCCTGGATAATTTAGAAAGGCCCTATCTTGAAATAAAAAAAGACTGGGGATGTAGTTCAGCGGCACAGCATTTGTGGGTTCAACCCTCAGTAGCATAAAATAAAATAAAAATGAAATGCTGAGAGGTTTAAATGAGGCTTGCTTCCAAATTCAAAGAAGCAGAATTGAAAGCAAAGACAGAGAGCTAACAGATATCAAAGAATCACTTCAGATAATCAAATAAGATTAAGAACCTGGCTGAAGTTATTCAAGGACTGAAGCTTGTCCAAGTGCAGAACATATTCAAAGCCCACCTTTACCACAGGCAGTTTCCAGTTGGCCAAGTCAAATAGGGAGATTCAGCTGAGCTGACACTGGAGGACAGCCAGAATCTGTGGCCTGTTGATTCCATGATGTGTTCCCCAAGTGGTCTGATAAGATGATGGGTTGGGACCAGGTGTGGTGGTACATACTGTAATACCAGCCCTTGGGAGGCTGAAGCAGGAGGATCAAAGCAAGTCTGAGCCCCACCTGGGCTACACAGTGAGTGCAAGGCCAGCCTAAACTACATAGCCTATCTCAATAAAATAAAAATAAAAATGTTTAAAAAGATGAGATAATAGGTTAATGTGTGTTGCATTACCCAGTATTAGCTGCCCCCTCCTTTTACAATGTCCAGATGAGGGAACTTCTTTTCCTTTTTTTTCAAATACATTTTATTCAAAGATAAATAGAAAAAAAACTATAACAAAATTTCAAAGCATATCATTCGGGGGTAACAGTGGTATGTACATTGCACATTGTCATCCCAAATCATTCTCCCAGGGCACAAGATATCTGCCTTCAATTGTCAAAAAATACTAGTACAAATCTCTATTTTCAGCAAACTCAGAGAAATCAGTAGTATATCTATCTTAACTATTTTTATATACATATACATACACATATACATGTTTTTTCTTTCAGCTTGCCACACTAATGAAACAATATAATGTTTACACATGTGTGTCTTATTTATTTCACTAATGAGTATGTTCTCAAAGTGCATCCATTTCCCTATAAAAAAGTCCAGTTTATCATTCTTTATGGCTGAGTAGTACTCTATTGTATAAAAATATCACATCTTTTTTATCCATCCCTCAGCCAATGGACATTTAGGTTGTTTTCAAGATCTGGCTATTATAAACTGTGCTGCTATAAACATGGGTGCAGTTATATCACTGTGGTGCGATGTTTTTAATTCTTTTGGGAAGTACAAAAGGGGAATAGCTGAGTCAAATGAGACCTCCAATCCTAGTTTTTTGAGGAATCTCCACACTGATTTCCACAGTGGTTACACGAGTTTGCATTCCCACCAACAGTGGAAGAGGGTTCCTTTTTCCCTACAACCCCTCTACCATTTGTTATTGGTTGATTTCTTGATACTAGCCATTTTTCCAGGGTGAGGTAAAATCTCTGTCATTTTAATTTGCATCTCTCAAATGACCAGTGATGTTGAACATTTTTTCACGTATTTATTTGCTATTTGCCTTTCTTCATCTGAGAAGTGTGTATTCCTCTCAGATGCCCATTTTTGGACTGGGTCTTTCATTCTGGGAAGACTAATTTTTTTGAATTGTTTATATATTCTTGATACTAATCCTTTGAGGAACAGCTAGCAAGCATTTTCTACCATGTTGTGGGTTGTCTCTTGACTCTGTTGATGGTTTCTCTTGCTGTGCAAGAGCTTTTCATAGACTGAGATCCCGTTGATTTTTTGCGATAATTCCTGTGTAATCTGGGTTTTGTTCATAAAATCTTTGCCTACACCAATGTCTTCAAGAGTTTTATCTACTGTATCTGCCAGCAGATTTAATGTTTCTGTTTTAATATTAAGATCTGTGATCTATTCTGATTTTAGCTTAGTACATGGTGAAAGATATGGGTGTAGTTTTAATCTTTGGCATCTGTAGAGCCAGTTTTTCAGATGAGGGGCTTTCATCGTTCATTGATCAAGTGTGTGCCTCACAAGCACATAGGCCTGCTTCCTCTGATACAGCTTTGATACATCAAGTGCCCATATGCCCCTGATTTAACCTGGTAAATGTAGGTAGTACTTTTTATTAGCTTGATTAATTTATCAGTTTATGTTCCAATGGTTGTATTGTGCAGCTGGCACTGTTCTTGATAAGTTCCAGTGGTTTTCTAATCACACAGATAAGTTACTCCACCTTAACACTTGGACTTAGATGGAACAAACTGCTGCTTTGTAAAGTGGAGTTGTTCAGGAAAAGGCAGTGCCTGCAAGATACTACTCTACTCAACATGGAATAACTCAGAGGAGGGCATAGCCTACTCACCACACTTAAGTTGATCTTCAAGAAAAAGTCTTTGTGCTGTGATGATAAGCATTTAGTGACTTCAGATTATAACTCCTTGGGCAGGTTTGGTCCAGCCAGGAGTTGGATATGGAGGGCAAGACAGATAGCCCACTTTAGGAAATTTCAAGAAGTTCTAATAAAACTTAAGAACTGCTCTATTTTTAGCCAGAGACAAAGTTCTCTTTTAAAATCATCCAAAAGCTGGTCATGGTAGCACACACTTCTAATTCCATCCATTTGGGAGGCTGAGGCAGGAGGGTCATAAGTCCAAGGTCAACCAGGGCACCAGGAAGACTTGGTCTCAAAGTAAAATAAAAGGGCTGGGGATATAGCCCAGTGATAGCCCTAGGTAGAGTCCTGTTATCACACACACACATACACACACACACACATGCACACACATGCCTTCTCACAGGGTGATGTTCACATATATCCAGAGCTTTCAAAATCAGTAAATGAATGAGTCTGAGGAATTTGTGACACTGTATTCATCCCAAAATATTTCCCTCACTGACCAACAAGTGGTTTGAATTCTCATAATTACAGTCATATTGTCACATTGTCTTTCAGTTAAGACTTGGCTTTCAGAAGTTTTTTCTTTAAATGTCCAAATATTATATTGGGTGTGGTGATGCATGCCTGTAATTTTAACACTCAGGAGGCTGAGATAGGAGGATCACAGGAGGAGTTCAAGGCTAGCCTGAACTACGTACTAAGTTCCTGTCTCAACCTCTGCCTCCAAAAATATGTCTAAATGTTTCATAGAAGGAAGAAAGTATATATGCTGCAGTGGGCTGTTTATATCATTGAAAACTCTAAAAAGTTTCACCATCATTGGCATATACCATATTAGAATGGGTTCTTTCAATCATACTGCTAGATAATCACTGCTCTGTAGCAAAAACCAAAGACAAAAACAGAAGGCCCGGGAGTATACTCTGGTAGAGTGCTTGCATAGCAGGGGCAAAGCCCTAGGTTTGATCCCCAATACTGTAACATACAGAAAGAAATGCAGGAATATAAGGGAAAGATTCACAGGGCAGGTAAGTTATGGTACAGAGGAAAGAACTGGAAAAGTGCCATCACCTGTTCCTGGAGCAAAAGTCAGGGCCCAAGTCTACAAGGAAGCAGTGAGGTGCAGTGAGAACTGTATCACAGGAGTGCTGAGGTGCCGGAAGGAAGCAACCTCCAGATTTTCCCAGGATTGACTTTGGCATTCTGATGTTTTCTCGGCAGGTAACAGTTGAAGATTTTGAAGTGGTTTGTATAGGTCTGTACCGGGCATTATGTATCCGGGAGAAATACATGCAGAAGTCATTTCAAAGGTTCCCTAAGACCCCCTCCAAGTACTTGAGGAATATTGACAACCAAGCTTGGGTAGCAAATGAGAACTTCTATCCAGGTAACTTATTCCCTTATAAAATGTATAGAGCATATCTTTTGGTTTTACAACTAAACAATAAATTTAAAACATACCCCTAGATTATAAGTAAAATCAGAGTCATTTTGGGCTCCGTCCTCCCTGCTCCCTGTGATTCCAAGCAATACCATGTCTCTCTACCTCTCTAAGCCCACATTAGCCTTGCATTTCTCCTTGTTTAAATTATTGTAGTAGCTTCCTAATTACTCTGCTACATTTTAGTATCATCCTTTTGCATTTCATCCTCATTTTGTTGCTGCTTATTAAAAAACAGATCTGAGCACACCTTTTATCTGACAAAAACCTTTAGCTGTTCCTTGTTACATACAAATTGAGTCTGGTCTTTAGCCTGGTGTTCAAGGGCACCATCTGGACTCCTAAGTGCATTTTATTTGTTTTTGTGGACTTGCACACTCAAGTGATTTCCAAAGTAACCTCCCCCACTGCTCTATTTACTATGGTTGGAATTAGCTCCTGATCGCCATATACTTTAATGTTTTCCTGGTCTTGTCTGTCTTTTGGTGGTTCCCTGTCCCTGTCCTGATATTGCCCTTATCCTGGCTTATTCACCTTGTGTTCTGATGTCTAGATCCACCCTAGTCTTTCAGAGCTAAGGTCTAATACTATCATTTCTTGCCTGCCTCTGACTTCTGCATAAAAGTAAGCTACAAGCCAGGCGCAGTGGTATGTGCCTATAACTCCAGCACTATGGGAACCTGAGGCAGAAGAATTGCAAGTTCAAGTCCCACCTAGGCAATTTAGTGAGAACTTGCCTAAAAATAAAAAAGGGGTTGTGAATGTACTTCAGTGGTAAAACACTCCTGGGTTTGATCTCAGCAACACACACACACAACACACACACACACACACGCACACAGTAAACTAAATGTGATTTTTCCACAGCATTTTTTTGCATATCTCAGTTTTTATTTTCTGCCTTGTATGTTTTAATAGTCATATATTAATGATTTCTATTGTGTAACTATCACAATTGATTTAACAAATTCCTATTTTTAGGTCTTTAAATTTCTTTTAAAAACATTTTCAATAAGGCCACAATAGAGCCAGATGCTGTGGTGCATGCCTGTAATCGCAGTACTTTGGAGGCTGAGGCAGGAGGATGGCTGTGAGCATGAGGCCAGCCTGGAACACATAGTGAGTTCGAGGCCAGCCTGAACTGCATAGCAAGACCCTGTCTCAAAAAAATAAAAAAACTTACCAATCAAAACAAAATGAAATAGAACAAAAAACAAAGCTACAATCAATAGCTTTATGTGCATTTTTTTGTGAAATTGTTTTTGTCTTTACGATTATACTCCTAGAACTAAATTTTCTAGGAAGACTAATATTTTAGATTTTGAACTTCTAACTTGTACTGGTAAAGATCTCAGGTTCCACTACTTTCTTTCTGTAATTGCTTTTTTTAATTAGCAATAATCATGCCTGGGATAAACATTGTTGGCTACGATACTGCCACTGCACAAGGCCAATTCCTGTTTTTAAATTTTGTCTTGTTTTTGTTTTTTTTTTTCAGGCAGGGCCTCACTGTAGTCTAGGTGTGCATCACTATGCCCAGTTTGTAAGTCCCTGACACTCAGGAGGCTGAGCCAGGAGGATGCCAGGAGTTGGAGGCCAACCTCGGTGACCTAGTGAGTTCAAGGCCAGCCTGGACTATAGAACAAGATCCTGTCTCAACAAAGAAAAAATCATATTAAACATATGTCCAGTTCGATAACTCTTAAATTAATTTACCCATCCTATATAATATTAACATTTAGGATGTTTGTCTTGTCTTTGTTTCCCTTAAATATACTTCTTCTAATATGTTTAAGTATAAAAATTAGAAAATTTTTAAATTTTATTAGTATCTTTAAATATACATAATGATCACATTCATCAATGGAATTTGTACCCATATATGATATAGCATACTTCTTCTTTTTCCCATTCCACTCCTCTCCTATCAACACCTCTTCCCCTCTTTACCTTTTGTTTATTTTTTTTTTGTATCAGGAATCGAACTCAGGACCTTACATTCACCAGGCAGGCACTGTGCCTCTGAGCTATGTATTCCCCTCCTCATTTACAAAAGCCTTGTTTCCATTTCTTCCTTTTTTCTTTCCCTCTTCCTTGCTCCCTTTTTTATTTGAAGATTTTCTTCACATTTCCCAATATATATTATACATTTTGGTCCTTATTTATACTTTAAATTTCTCACAATGGAGAAACCATGTGATATTTCAATGTGTGTCCAATTTATTTCACTTAAGAGTATGGTCTGAAGGTGGATCCATTTAGCTAGAAATATCATAAGCTTATCCTATTTATGGCAGAGTAGTATTCCACTGTATAAAAAATCACATCTTTTTTATCTGTTCATCAGTCATGGACATTTAGGCTTTTTCTAAGATTTAACTATTATAAACTGTGCTGCTATTATGTTATGGATATGTATTCATTACTATGGTGTGATGCTTTTAATTCTTCTGGGAAGGTACAAGAAGGGGAATAGCTAGGTCAAATGGCACGTCTAGTTTTAGTTTTTGAGGAATCTCCACACTGATTTCTACAGTGGTTACACCAGGCTATACTCCCACCAACAGTGGAGCAGGGCTCCTTTTTCCTCACAGCCCCACCAGCATTTGTTATTGCTTGATTTCTTGATAATAGCCATTCTTTTTGGATGAGATGGAACTTCAGGGTTGTTTTTATTTGCCCTTTGTACTTCTTCAGAGAAGTTTCATTTCAGATGCCCATTTTTGGATTGGGTCTCTAAATTTGGGGGTGTTTTTAGTTCTTTATATAGTCTAGATATTATTCCTTTATCTGAGGAACAGCTAAAAAAAATTTCCCCACACTGTGGGCTGTAAGAACTAGAAAATTAATATTTGATATAACTATGTATTGTACATCTTCTTTCATGGTTCTTATCTCCCAATTTTAAAGGGAAAATGTGCAGACTTTTTTCCTTCTATATTATTTTTCTCACTCCAACTTTTGATACCACTTGCAAACAAGAGTGCTTCTTATGACTTAGAAAGTAATAATAAGATATTAAGAAACTTAAATGAAGGTGAAAGGCTGGGGATGTAACTCAGTGGTGAGCATTTGGCTGGTATGCACAAAGCAATGAGTTTGATCTCAGAGGGAGGGAGAGAGAGAGACAGAGATACAGAGAGAGACCATACTTGTTAAAGTAAAGAGATGAGTGCTGAAAAGTTCTGACACTGGGAACTGTCCTTGATCTTCTTATATGAAAATAAGGAAACATTTACGCATTTAATACTTTTTAATTCTTTTAGCAGAAATCGTGTGTGCTCTAAGATATAGAAATGTAATTATAATGAAATTATAATTCTTGACATAAAGTTTTATAACTGCCTTTATATTACAACCATTAAAGGTGGAGAGCGTGGAGGATATTTAGGGATGTGAAACTACTGTAGTGAGAATACTTGTCACTATACACATTGTCAAAACCCATAGGATGCTGGGGATATAGCTCAGTGGCACAATGCCTGCCTGGAAAGTGCAAGGTCCTGAGCTGGATTTTAATTATGATGGGTCAGTTTGGTTCATCAGTTATAACAAGTACACCACGCTGATACAGGATGCCAGTAGTGGGAGTTGTTATGTATTTGAGGGGATACATGGAAATGGAACTAGGCACTCAACTTTTCTGTTAAGTTAAAACTAGTCTAGTCTATTTAAGATGCATCCATTTTCCTACAAATGACACAGATTTATCTTTATTTATGGTCAAGTCATAGTCCTTTGTCTGTTAATACCACACTTTCTTTAAAAAAATTTTTTTTGAGACAAGATCTCGTTGTGTAGTGCCTTAAACTCACTATGTAGCCCAGACTGGCTTCAAACTCACAATGATCCTTCTGCCTCAGCCTCCCAAGTGCTGGGATTATAGGAATAATCTGAATACTACAATTTTATTATCCTGTCATCTGTTGATGGGCATATAGTCTGCTTCCAAGATTTAATTTTTATGGGTTGTGCTGCTATAAAAATGAGTATGCAGTATCATGTTTTTATGTCTTCTTTAACTCTTGTGGAGGATACCCAGAAGAGTTGTAACTGAGTCAAATTTGATTTCTATTTTTAGTTTTTTTAAATAAATGAGACACAGAAGGACAAACTTATAAGATTTCTCATATGAAAATCCCAAGGTATAAATAAAGAGCAAAATAAAAGATAGGTGATAGGAAATATGATGATAGACTTTGTGAAGATAAGAAAAGGGGATTTAGGGATGGGGAAACAAAAGAGAGGGGAGAAGAGGAAGTAAAAGAGCATTAAAATTTTATATATAGATACCAATTCTCCACAATGAATGTAATTGCAAATGTGCTAATAAAAAAATAAGGGCAAAAAATAAGTTAAATCCCAGCACTCAGGAGGATGGGGAGGAAGATCACCAAGATTTAGAGACCAGCCTGGGCTACATAGTGAGTTCAAGGCCAGTCTGTCTCAAAAAACAAAAATCAAAAACAAAAAATTGGAAATTTTTTTAAGAAAATACTCTAAGACTAATAAAGAAGATTGATTTAAATAAGGTAAAATGTAAACTAATGTTAAACTATTTTTAAGTAATTTTACCTTTGCTTTTATGCAATTGTTTATTTGTTTTGACATGGGATCCTGCTGTACGTCCCAGGTTGGTCTTGAATCCCTGGGCTCAAGCAATCTTTCTATTTCAGCCTCCCAAGTAACTAGGACTACAGGTATGGGCCAGCACCCACTTACCTCTATGCAATTTACTAAACTAATAAAATGCTCTAAAAAAGCCTGGTGTAGTGAAGACACCTGTAAACCCAGCATTTCAGGAGGCTGAGGCAGGAGGATCACAAGTTCAAGTTCTGTCTGGGCAACTAAGTGAGGCCCTGTCTCAAAAAATATAAAGAAGTTAAGGTTGTAGCTCAGGGGTCAAAACACATTTGAGTTTGATCCCAGTAACACACACACGCACACACACACACACACACACACACACACAAACACACACAGCTCTTAAAAATCCTGTGATAACCAACTTCAGTAAAAAATTAAAATTATTTGTAAGTAGATTATCAATTACTTAATGTAAGTAGCACATCTAAAAAACTTGCAAATCATTTTTATGCCAGACAAAATATAATTGGTTTCGTTTTATTGTTTGCTTTTTTGAGATAGGGTCTCATTATGTTCTCTAGGCCAGCCTCAAACTCTCCATCCTTCTACTCAGCCTCCCAAGTGCAGAGACTACAGGCAAGTGCCACCATACCTAACTTAAAATATTATTGCAACAATTATATTTTTACTATGAATATAGTCACCTGTGAAAAATTAATGTGAAATAAACTTTATTAAATAGATAAATAAATAAAGTTGAATAATTACAACTTATGAAGTTTAAATGCCAGGCTGAGATTTTGCAGTATGTCATATTTTGCTTATTCTTACATAATCATTTATCTTATGTGCTGATCCATTACTCTGTGTTTTGTTGAAAAAGTCTTTACCCCTCCTCCGAAGAAGGGAGAAGACCCTTTTAGAGCAGATAACCTTCCTGAAAACCTGGGCTATCACCTCCAAATGAAAGATGGTGTAGTGTACATCTATGCTAATGAAGCAGCTGCCAGCAAAGATGAGCCCAAGCCATATCCTTACCCAAATCTGGATGCCTTCTTAGATGATATGAATTTTTTGCTCGCTTTAATTGCCCAAGGACCTGTGTAAGTGTTTCACAAGAGCTAAACAACAATCAGTGTTACTACTGATAGTAAGAATATTAAGTGCTCATTATCTTCACCTACTATACTAAACCCTTCATGTGCATTGTTTCTCTGAGATGCTCTGAGATGTATTTTTAGAATTACAGTTTTATGAGCTGAAACTTTGGCAAGTTGAGTAACTTGCCAAAGTAATACAGCTGATTGAATCCGAATTCAAGCCCAAATCTGCTGACTCAAACAAGGGCCCTTAATTTTTTTTTAAGGCAGCTTTTTGCTATGTAGTGCAGGTTGGCCTCAAACTCACTATGTAGCCCCCAGGCTGGCCTCAAAATCAGGGTGCTCCCCCTGCCTCAGCCTCCCAAGTGCTGGGATTACAGGCATTTGCCACCATGCCCAGCCAGGGCCCTTAACTTTGAAGGATGCTGCCTCTTCAGTGATTTTTGTTTGTTTGTATGTTTATTTGTTTGTTTGTTTTTTATTTTGAGACAGGGTCTCACTATGTAGTTCCAGCTAGCTTTGAACTCACTATGTAGTCCAGGCTGGGCTCAAACTTGCAGTGATCCTCCTTCCTCAACCTCATGAGCACTGGGATTACAAGCATGTGTCATCATACCTGGCTCCACTGATTTTTTAAATGCTATCCCAAGCCCCTCTTACTATTATATCCAACTTTTTTTTCTTTTTAAGACAATTTTTTTTTGTCTTTTTGATACAGGATCTCTCTATGCAGTTCAGGCTGGCCTTGAGCTCACTTTGTAGCCCAGGCTGGTCTTGAACTCACAATGATCCTCCTGCCTCAGCCTCCTGAGTGCTGGGATTACAGGCATGAGCCACCACACCTGGCTTTTTAAGACAATTTTGATGAAAAATTAGAGCTCAATACTTTTCAGTGAGATTGTTTTCAGAGGTACCTGAAATATCCATTTGTTATAAAGATTGTTTCCTATGGGTGATAAGGGTCCTGATGGTTTTGCAGTTACATTCATTTTCTGTAAGGATGTGGAGTTCTTTAGAATTATGTAATTTTATTTTTCACAGAAAGACTTATACCCATCGGCGCCTGAAGTTCCTCTCCTCCAAGTTTCAGGTTCATCAGATGCTCAATGAGATGGATGAGCTAAAGGAGCTGAAGAACAACCCCCACCGAGATTTTTATAACTGCAGAAAGGTAAATATTTTTGCTTCTCAGAAGCAATTTCTCATTGAAAACATTAATCCAGCAATTTCTCAAGAAGGAAAAGAAGAATGATGCTTTCTGATTAATCTAAAATTTTTGAAGGTTTAGTGGATTTTAGTTAAAGCAGAAAGATTAAAAATGTCACATGTAATTATTAGGCTTGGGGGTAGCTCAATGTAGAGCACTTGTCTAATATATGCAAAGCCCTGAGTTCAATCTTCAGCATTTCCACAAATATTTAATTACCATCAAAAAAAAAATAAGGGGAAAAAAAACCTCAAGAAAGACCATTCTAGGATTTGGAAGACCTTGTTATAATTTTTTTCTTCTGTTTCTTGACTATAAAGTTTTAGGAGAGGAATTAAATATATCTGAGTTCCGGCATCTTCACTTGTAAAATTGGGAAATATTTCTGCTCAATACAGTTTACACAAAGATCATACAGCTATAATCCTTGCACTCAGGAGGCTGAAGCAGGAGGATAGCCATAAGTTCAAGGCCACCCTGGGCTACATAGTGAGTTCAAAGCCAGCCTGAGCTACATAGTGAGACCCTGTCTCAAAAAAAAAAATTAAAAATATGAAGATTATAAATATCAAATAAAGCCCTGCCTGCGAATCAGCACCATGGGCAGGCTGCCAGGGGACAGCCAGACCCCAGCCTTTTCCTGTGAGTCAGCGCCATTTTCAGATGCAGGGGAAGAGAACAAGAGGTCACCAAGAAGCAAGCCCTCCCTGTGAATCAGTGCCATATGTGAACTGTGGGGTGGGGGGTGGGGAGAGCCAGATGCCACCCCCTTCCAATGCATGGACTAGGAGACAACAAGAGCCAAGTGCCCCCACCCCAAGCAACAAGATGATCTGGAGAAACAGGCTGATATGATAGCTATTGAGGTAAAATACCATTTAATGCTTGTAGTGTTTGATGTTTCACTGACTTTGCAGGTCTAAAGCCAGTAGTAGTCTGATCATTTATTCAGAGGATAACCATATGTAATGTAGCATCTATGGGGGATCTCCCTCTGAAGGTGGTAGCCATTGTTTGTTCCCTATTATCTTATTTTGAAGTCCTATATCATTTTTATTGTTTTGTTGGGTTGGGTTGACTTTTATTCTGTGTTGTTTTGTTTGATTTTATTATATCTGATAGCATGGGCAGCTATTTCAAAGATAACAAGATATATTATGATTGCCATTTTGGATTTATTATTGTCTTGTTTTATGGTCCTGTATTGCATTCATTGTTTTGTTTTTATTGGTTCTGTTCTGTTCTGTTTGATTTTTACTATGTCTGAAGGTATCTGCAGCTATTTTGAAGACAAGAGGCATTATGGTAACCATTGTTGCTTTCATATTGTTTTGAAGTCCTGTGTCACATACACTGGTTTGTTTTGATTGGCTTTATTCTGTTTTATTTTGCTTGGTTTTACTCTCTTTAATATTAAAATAAAAGTAAATAAATAAATACCAAATAAGCTAATGAGTACAAAAATCAATCAATTAGAAACACTTGCAAATGATTACAAGGAAGTAGGAATAGGAAATGTAATACCTGAGAGAAGATTCAGACCCAACTCCTGGATCAGCTCCCTGTCAAATTTTGGGCGAACAAAAATTCAAAAGCTCATTTTTTTTCTGTGCAAACTTCATTAACTTCTTTTTGCATTTTAAAAATGTTACTGGTACATTTTAGATATATATAATGTTAAAATTTGTCATAGGGAATTTGTACATATACATGATATATCTTGCTCCTTTTTGTCCCATTTTCCTCCTTTCAATTCATCTTCCCCTCCTTATTTACAAAAGTTTTGTTTCTCACACCATATAAACGATGTGGTATTTAAACATATGTGTTGAATTTATTTCACTTAAAAGTATGGTCTCAAGGTACACCCATTTACCTAGAAATATCTCAAACTTGTCCTTCTTTATGGCAGAGTAGTAAGTACTCCATTGTATAAAAAAACACATCTTCTTTATCCAGTCATTGGTTGATGGCCATTTTGAATGTTCCCAGATTTAGCTGTTACAAACTGTGCCACTATAAAAATGGTGTGCATGTATCACTGTGGTATAATACTTTTAATTCTTTTGGGAAGATACCAAGATGGGGAATAGCTAGGTTGAATGAGACCTCTAGTTTTAGTTTTTTGAGGAACCCTTACACTGATTTCCATAGTACTTGCAACAGTTTACACTCCCACCAGTGGTGAAGAAGGATTCCTTTCCCCACAGCCTCGCTAGCATTTGTTATTGGTTAAAAATTCATTTTGTATCCTGATTGATGTGTTTTGAAATTTTGTTTTATCTTTTCCCTTTAAAATAAAATGGATTTTAAAAAATTATCAGTGAAGAAATTTAAAAGAAGGGCACTCTATCAGACAGCTGATCTGGACAATATGTCTCTGTGCTGAAAAACAAAAATCAGAGCAGTTATTCTATATGGAAAAACAAATACACTTTAACTGAAACTTGGGTTGAAAAAAAGAAAGCGCTAAAAAAACCCTCCAAAAAACAAAAACATAAATGAAGAAGAAGAGGAAAAAGAAGATTCTAAGATGTGTTTGTAATGACTCAACAAATTAGGCTATATATACAAAATTCATGGTGTAAAATTGTATTTATAAAAATATCTACCCAATGGTTATCATCCCTGTGCCATAGAAATTATTCAATCCTATCTTCTTTGTGGAGTGAAAGCTGTAGATGCTACATTATTTTTAGTTGTATTTCAAGGGTGGATAACGGTCCCCAAGAATCTTGTGTGGGTCAACTGTAGGAAGTACATTGGATATACATATATACAGGAGAAACAAGCATTATCATTGCGTCTACACAACTGTTCCCATTCTTACACAGACAAGCACCTAAAGGGTCCTTATCACAGCAGCTGTCAATTCACACCCCCGTTTTCTACCCCTTTCCCCACCCACAGTGGGATTTGTAGACACCGAGGCCTCTAACAGAGTAGTATAACTAGGGCTAATTTCTGGGTTTTATTTCTTTGAATATGCACACAGGTGGACACCCACATCCACGCAGCTGCTTGCATGAACCAGAAACATCTGCTGCGGTTTATTAAGAAATCGTACCACATGGATGCTGACAGAGTGGTCTATAGCACCAAAGAGAAGAATCTGACCTTAAAGCAGCTTTTTGATAAATTGAAAATGCACCCATATGACCTGACTGTTGATTCCCTGGATGTTCACGCTGTAGGTTGAAAAAATAATGTTAGTTTCATTCTTAATGCTTAGAAGCCACCATGTCTTTCTCCTGCAAGTCCTTCCTTCTCATATACCCCTTATCTATGCTGACTGGAGGTATCTCAGACAATTTGGAGTTCACTCACCACCAATTGTCCCAGATTTCACCCTTGGAGCCCAACCTCTTTCCTTGCTATAGCCCCTGTATGCCTGGCTAACACTCTATGTCCAGGCACCTCTACTAATCACATCCTGCTCCTGTTTCCTGATTCAGGGCCGCCAGACATTCCAGCGTTTTGATAAATTCAATGACAAATACAATCCTGTGGGAGCAAGCGAGCTTCGGGATCTCTACCTGAAAACAGACAATTATATTAATGGAGAATATTTTGCCACTATCATCAAGGTGAGGAACAATCAACCATATCTACAGTGTCTTGTACAGTTCTTGAGGAGAGGTGGGAGGAAAGAAAGGAATGGAGAGAAAGGGAGAGAAGAAAGCAGGGAGAGAGAGAAGGTACAGAGCTATTTCTGGGGCCAAGCACTACACAAATGAAGATAAGAATTTCATCTGAGCTGGGCATGGTTGGTGTGCTCTGATAGGAGAATCTTGACTTGTAGGCCAGCCTGGTTAATGCAGAGAGATCTTGCCTCAAAAAAAATTTTTTTAAAGGGCTACAGATGTAGCTTAGTGATAGGGCACCTGTCTAGCATATATGATATCATGAGTTCAATATCTAGTGCATCAAGAAAATATTTTCTTCTGAAATGTCTATGCTAGTGATTTAGTTAATTAATTGATTAATGTAGCAGTGCTTGGGATTGAACCTAGAACCTTGTGAATGCTAGGTAAGCACTCACAAGGTTCTAGGTTCAATCCCAAGCACTGGGATTAGTAGTAGTAACTGAGCTACATGGGCAACTATTTTTTTTTTTAGCTATTAGGGATTAAACTCCAGGTTTTCAAACAGCGACATCTCCGCTCTTTTTCTATTTCTATTTTGAGACAGCGTCTCACTAAGCAGTTAAATTGTCCAGGCTAGACTTGAAGCTGTGATCCTCCTGCCTCAGCCTCCTGGAGTGAGTGCTGGGATTACTGGTGCGTACCACTGTACTCACAATAACCTTTTATTTCATTGATTGGTTGTTTTAATCTTATTTTAAAGAGAAAATATAAAACAAAATTTCAAAGCAAGATAATTAGAGGGTAACAATGATTAATACATTGCATATTATTGTCTTTAAATTAGTTACTCAGAGTATAAGATATCTGTATTTAATTGTCCAAACAGTGTTAGTACAAACCTTTCTTTTCAGTGAAATATCTATATCTATATATCTATATCTATATATATATTTCTTTCAGCTTCTCAACACTTGGAAGACAATATGATGTTTACTTATGGGAGTCTGGTCACTTTTGTTCACTTATGAGTATGGTCTCTAACTGCATCCGTTTACCACCAAAAGTCTCAAGTTTAGCCTTCTTTATGGCTGAGTAGTACTCCATTGTATAAAAGTACTTTTTATCTATTCTTCAGTTCATGGGCATTTAAGTTGTTTCAAGATCTAGCTGTTACAAATTGTGCTGCTACAAACACAGGTGCAATTATATCACTGTGGTATGATATTTTAATTCCTCTGGGAAGACATCCAGGGGAGTAAGTGGGTTGAATGGGACCTCCAATCCTAGTTTTAGGTGGAAATCTCCACACTGATTTCCAGAATGGTTGCACCAGTCTACACTCCCACCAGCAGTGGAGAAGGGTTTCTTTTTCCCATAGCCCCTCCAGCATTTGTTATTGATTGATTTGATAGTCATTCTTTCTGGTATGAGGTAGAATCTCAGTGTTACTTTAATTTGCATCTCTCAAATAACTAGTGATGCTGAACATTTTTTCACATATATTTATTTGCTGTTTGTATTTCTTTATCCTAGAAGTGTATATTCATCTCAGATGTCCATTTTTGATTGGATCTTTAAATCTGAGAGGACTGAAATTTTTTAGTTCTTTACATGTTCTTGATATTAATTCTTTAGCTGAGGAACAGCTGACAAACATTTTTTCCCACATTGTGAGTTGTCTCTTCACTCTGTTGGTGGTTTCTCTTGCTATGCAAAAGATTTTTAATAAGATGAGATCCCAGTTGTTGATTCTTTGTGATAGTTCCTGTGAGATCTGGATTTTATTCATAAAATCCTTGCCTACATGAATGTGTTTAAGAGTTTTACCTATTCTATTTTCCAGCGGATGTAATGTTTCTGTTTTAATATTAAGAGCTTTGATCCATTCTGAATTTAGTTTAGAGCATGGTGAAAGATATGTGTCTATTTTTAATCTTTGGCATATGTAGAGCCAGTTTTTCTAGCACCATGTATTAAAGAGGCTATCTTTCTTCCAGTGAATGTGTTTGGCACCTTTGTCAAAGATAAGATGGGTTAGTATGTCTGGAGTTATTTCGGCATCATCCATTCTGTTCCATTAATCTTTGGGTCTGTTTTTATGCCAGTACCATGCTGATTTTATCACAGTATCTTTCTAGTATAATTTCAAGTCAGGGATTGTGATGTCCCCTATCTTGACTTTGTCACCCAGGATTGCCTTTGCTATCCTAGATCTCTTCTGGTTTCAGATAAATTTTAGGATTGTTTTCTCTAATTCTATGAGATATGCTATTGGAATTTCGATCGGAATTACATTAAATCTGTATAACAATTTTGAAAGTATGGCGATTTTCACTATATTGGTTCTTCTACCTAAGCACAAGGGATGTCTTTTATTAATATCCTCTTCAGTCTCCTATTTCAGAGTACTGTAGTTTTCAATACAGAGGCCTTTTACATCCTTCATTAGACTGATACCTAGGTATTTCTTTTTCTTTTTTTTTTTTTTTGACACTATTTTGAAAGGTGTTATTTCTCTGATTTCTCTCTCAGTGAGTTTGTTATTTGTGTACAGGAATGCTATTGATTTTGAGTGTTGACTTTATATCCAGCCATGCCACTGAATTTGCTTATTAAATTCAACAGTTTTTTTAGTGGTATCTTTGGAGTCTTCCATGAAGAGTATCATGTCATCTGCAAATAATGACAGTTTAACTTCTTCCTTTCCTATCTATATTCCTTTTATTTTTTTCTCTTGTCTAATTGCTCCTGCTAAGGTTTCCAAGACTATGTTGAATAAGAGTGGAGACAGCAGACATCCTTGTCTTATTCCTGATTTTAGAGAGAAAGTTTTCAGTTTTTGTCTATAATTATGATGTTGGCCATTGGCTTGTCATAGATGGTTTTTATCAGGTTAAGATAAAGACCATCTATTTGAATTTTCTGTAAGGTTTTCATAATGAATGGGTGCTGGACTTTGTCCAAAACTTTTTGGATATCTATTGCGATGATCATAGGTTTTTTTTCCTTGGCTCTGTTAATGTAATATATTTCATTTATTGATTTATGTATGTTGAACCATCTCTGTATCCCTGGGATGAATCCTACTTGGTCATGGTATATAATCTCCTTGATGAAAAGCAGTATTCTATTTGCCAGTATTTTATTGAGGATTTTTGCATGTATGTTCATTAGAAAAATTACCCTGCAATTCTCTTTCTTAGTTGGGTCTTTTTCAAAGAGTTTGAGAAGTAGTGGTGTTAGGTCTTTAAATTTCTTGTAGAATTTGGAAGTGAGTCTGTCACAGTCTGGGCTTTTCTTTGTGGATAGGTTTTTAATTACATCTTTGATTTCATTTATTGATGGTGGGTTGTTTAGGATTTTTATATCTTCTTGATTCAGCTTTGGTAATTCATGTTTCTAGGAATCTGTCCTTTCTTCTGTATTTTCCATCTTATTAGAATAAAAGTTTTCAAACTAGGTATAGATGATTTTCTATATTTCAGCAGGGTCTGTTGTAATTTCATCATGTTAATTCCTTACTGTGTAGATTTGAGTCTTTTTGTTCCTTTTTCTGATAAGTTTGGATAAGGGTTTGTCAATTTTATTTAATCTTTCAAAGAACCAACTGTTTGATTCATTGACTCTTTGTATTGTTTTTTTAGTCTTCAATGCATTAATTTTTGCTCTGATCTTTATAATTTCCTCCCTTTTACAAGATTTTGGCTTAGCTTGCTCTTCTTTTTCTAGAAGTTTGAGGTTCAATATTAAGTTGTGTATATGCACTTGCTCTGTTTTCCTAATATAGGTATTTGCTGGTATAAATTTCCCTCTTGTCTGCTTTTGTTGTGTCCCATAAGTTACAGTGGATTGTATTTTCATCATTCAATTGTATAAACTATCTAATTTCTTCTTTAATTTCATCTGTGACCCATTGGTTGTTAAGGAGCGTGCTATTTAATTTCTATGCATCTATGAATTTCTTGTGGTTTCTTTTGCCATGGATTTCCAATTTCATTGCTCTATGTTCTGCTAACATGCTTGGGATAATTTCAGTTTCTTTGCATTTACTTTGAGCTAGTTCTATGAGCTAGTATGTGGTCTATTTTGGAGAACATTCCATGTGCAGCTTAGAAGAATGTGTATTTTGTTGTTATGGGCTGAAACACTGTGGAGACATCTACCAAATGCATTTGTTCTGAAGTTTGGTTCAGTTCCAGTATTTCATTGTTGATTTTTTGTCTAGTTGATCTGTCTTTTTGTGACAGTGGGATATTGAGATTCCCCAACCCTACTGTATTAAATCTTATTTGATTTTTCATGTCCAATAGTATTTGTTTTATATAGTTGGGTACACTAGTATTTGTTGCATATATATTTATGATTGTTATCTCTTCCTTTTGGATTATTCCCTTTACAAGGATGTAGTGACCTTCTTTATCTCTCTTACTCAGTCTTGACTTGAATTTCACTTTGCCTGCAAATAGAACAGGTACCTCTGCTTTTTTTCTGATTTCCTGTCACATGTAGTATTGTTTCCCATCCTTTGACTTTCAGTCTATAATTTCTTTTTTAATTAAACGTGTTTCTTGTATGGAGCATATGTTGGATCTTGCTTCTTGATCCATTTTGCCAGTCTGTATCTTTTGATTGATGAATTGAGACCACTAACATTAATTGTTAAAACTGATATATATTGACTTATCCTTGTCATGTTATTTTCCTGTTGTTGACTTCCCCATTTACTCCCCCACCCCGTTTAATTGTTTTCCTTGCCTGGTAGATTCCTTCTGTTGGGGTTCATGGAGTTTTAGTCCTTGTTATTTCTTCCTAGAATGTCCTTCAAACAATTATAGTGCTGGTTTGGTGGCCATAAATTTCCTCAGATGTTCTTTGTCGTGGAAGTATCTTGTTTCTCCATAATTTTGAAAGATGGTTTTGCTGGGTATATCAATCTGAGTTGAAGGTTGTTTTCCTTTAGAATTTGAATGTTTGTTCATTTTTAAGACTGCATTTGCTAAATTGCCCAGGCTGAGTTTGAATTTTGATTCTCCTGCCTCAGTCTCCTGAGTAGCTGGGATTATGGGTGTATACAGCCATACTGCATGCCCGACTGATGATGATTTTTTTCTTTTTCTTTTTTTGATACAGGGTCTCACTGTGTAATTCATGCTGGCCTTGAACTCACTGTATGTCATAGTCTGGCTTCAAACTGCAGTAATTCCCTTCCCTCAGTCTTTGAAGTCCTATGATTACAGACCTACATGGGCCACTATGTCCATCTATGTTCAACTGATTTTAAAAGATTTATGTCCTAGCAGGGGATGATAGTGCAATACTGAGGTCCCAGCACTCCGGGAGGCTGAGGCAGAAGGCTGGCAGCCTACAGAAATCTGGTTTAAAAATAAAAGAGGCTGACGATGTAGCTTTGTAAAGGCCATGAGTTCACTCCCCAATGCAATAAAAAAAAAGAAAAGAAAAAGAAAAACAAAACCAAAAACCTCAAGTCTTTGTGTAGAGAAATTGAGGATTTGAAGTAAGATCTGGCCTTTTCAGGCATTGGAAGATATAAAGTGAAAAACCGCCAAGATGGGAAACTTAGTTCATCTTCATGATGCCTGTACTGATACAGCATGTGAAAGTGAGATGTCTATGTTTTGAGAAGTAGGCAGATAAGAAAAGCTGTATTTTCTTTGTGGCCATTTTAGGTATCTTAGCTTCTTTAGTCTGATAAATTTTCATTAAATGTTTTGGTAGATGACATGTTTGTTTGTTTGTTTGTTTGTTGAGACAGGGTCTCCTTATGCAGTTCAGGCTGGTCTGGACTCATTGTGTAGCCCAGGCTGCAGTCTAGATCACAGAAATCTTTCTGTCTCAGCCTCTCAAGTGCTAGGACTGTAGCATGTACCATTATGCCCACCTTAGCCAGATTTTTGTTTTCTAATTTCCATCTTGTTCAGTGAATTGTTTATTGCCACTTGGTTCTCCCCAACTCTCAAATCTCCCCAACTCTCAAATTTGAAGCTTTGAAATTTTCCCTTCTACTTCCTTTTACATTCCCTCAGTTCTTAATACCCACCCCCTTGTCCTAGATGCCATAGAGGGAGGCCCCATAAGGACTTATGGAAATTCCCAGCTTTGTTTTGTTTCGTTTTTTGTTTTGTTTTTTGTTTTTAAGACAGGGTATTTCTATGTAGTTTAGGCTAGCTTTGAACTCACTAAGTAATCCAGAGTAGCTGGGTTACTCACCTCAGTCCTCCTGCCCCAGCCTCCCAAGTGCTGAGAGTAGAGGCATGTGGCACCACGACGGGCTGATTTCTAATTTTGGATTGCTTTCTTGGCTTTGCAGGAGGTAGGAGCAGACCTGGAGGATGCCAAGTACCAGCATGCAGAGCCCCGCCTGTCCATCTATGGTCGCAGTCCCGATGAGTGGAGCAAACTTTCCTCCTGGTTTGTCAGCAATCGTGTCTACTGCCCCAACATGACATGGATGATCCAGGTCCCCAGGATCTAGTATGTACCTGCCCATGGAAAATCTTGAACCCTACCCTTGTTCTACCTACCTCCTCTCCTCCATGTAAACAAGGACTGTGCAGCCCATCTAGATGGAAATCAGCTTTGTTGAAGTAACACTCAGTATTGGGTCCTACATGTTTGATTTTGTCCACTGTACTTTTGACATGGACAGGAGTTAGGAAGATTGTTTCACTTCAATTTTCTAACCAGAAATTAAAGAAGAACTAAGCTGGAGTAAAAATGATGTACATTTTAGTAGATACTTTCTTTCCCTCTGTTCTTTTCCATATCTAGTTCATACTTTCCCACGTTCATCTGTACTAGAACATAGCTTTCTTGTTTAGAACCTGGAATTACAGGTATGCACCACCATGCCCAGCTCCATGACAGATGTTCTTTTTCTTTCTTTTTTTTAAATATGTAAGTAGTTTTATTTCTTTAATGATACAAAGTAAAAATGCTGGCTTGATATACATTTACTTATAACTTCTTTCACATTCACAACTCAACATATTAGAGAATCCAGAGCCTCTGTTACAGTTGTCTGAGGAATGCATTATATAAGTATTTCCAAAGCTTATTCCACCCTATTTCTGATTTTATATTCTAAAATATCTTCCTTATGCTGTTTGATGAGATAGTACCAAAGGAAGGTGGTGGTGCCCAAGGTCAGCCCAGCTTTCTTCTAATCAGGTTTGTCGTTGGGCGGTTCTCACATGTAGAGCTTTGACTGTGCTGAAGAGCCACTCAGGACCCTGATTGGGGGCAGTAGCCTCGAGAAGGGACACAGCAGCCACCTACATCAGAGGTGTTCTCGATAAGCATTTCATATTCACCATTTCATATACCACACGCATATATAAACCACTGAACTTTTTATGACATGACTGCTCTGTTATTTATTCTCTAACTGGACTTAACTTAGTTTACTTACCACAGAGAGTTTTTGAAGAGAGGGGAGGCACATGGTCCAGAAAGAAATTTATGCTTCCTACCCAGCCCAAATAGAACCCTTCTTTGTGGGTAAGCAAGAAGAATATATGAAAAAGAATGTAGGATGAACATATAATATACAAGGTCCTAATTCTTCTTTTTAATTTTTTTTTATTTAGGTGTTAAGGATTCAACCCAGGGCCTCCTGATGTCTAGACAAGTGCTCTACCACTGAGCTCTATCCCCAGCCCCCATACCAGGCCTTTATTCCTATACATGACATTTGGTCCTTTGGTTTCCTCATTCTGGAGCTATCAGTATAAAAACCTTCTCTTCCTAAATTTCTCTTCATTCTTGCCTCTAGTGATGTGTTCCGATCCAAGAATTTCCTTCCACACTTTGGAAAAATGCTGGAGAATATTTTCATGCCAGTGTTTGAGGCCACCATCAACCCCCAGGCTCACCCAGACCTCAGTATCTTCCTCAAGCATGTAAGCAGGGCCTTGAGGCCTTGATAATGCTGCTCCTGAGCAGACCCCTATCTGTCCATGACTAATTCTTGGTGCTTATCTCTCTACTTTTGGTCATTGCTTGAGAGATGGAAGTTTGTCTTGAGGGCAAGAGCCCTGCAGTTGGACTGAAGCCATTACATGGATTGTTTTCCTCACAGATCACTGGCTTTGACAGTGTGGATGATGAGTCAAAACACAGTGGTCACATGTTTTCTTCTAAGAGTCCCAAGCCCCAGGAGTGGATAATGGAAAAGAATCCATCCTATACTTACTATGCTTACTACATGTATGCAAACATCATGGTGCTCAATTGCCTAAGAAAGTAAGTATGAAAGACTGGGGCTGAAGGAGAGTCATTCAACCCTGCTCTTCCCTCATACCCTGGCTCTGTAGGTAGTCAAAGGCCTACATGTTCCTAATTGGTCCAAATCAGAAATTTCTCTCTTAAACTTTTTCTTCAGACTCTTAGGGGCAACAATAGGCATTTTGGGCGCCTTCCATAATTTTTGCAGTTTCTTTTCATTGGCAGTTTAGGAATTTATATTTATCAGTTGCATTTTATTATAAAACTACATATATTTTACTCTTCTTGATATCTCTGGGTGCAGAATAGAGGAAAATTATGTGTGTGTGTGTGTGTGTGGTGCTAGAGATTGAATACAGGGCCTCACACCTGCTAGGCACAGGTTCTACCACTGAGCTATACCTTCAACCTCCAATAGAGTTCTCTGAAACCATTTCTCAGATAAAGTGCAAATACAAAAATACTGAAGTATGAAGATGTTTCTGATCAGATCATTAGCTCTTGATTGCTTCCTTAACCCATATCCTCTGCTGTCTCTTCTTAAAAAAGTTGGTCTTTAGGAAGAATTGAGATGATGATTTTGGGGGATGGCTGCTCCCAGAGAATTAACTTTTTCTAAGGAATTTTCTTTTCTTTTTATAATTAATACATGTTTCTAGTACATAATGATTATATCTATTGTGAGGAACTGATGCATGTACATGGGACAACTTCACTTTTTTTATCCCCTTCTCTGCCCCCCCAATTCTCTTTTTTTTTGTACCGGGGATTGAACTCACAACCTCGCGCTTGCCAGGCAGGTGCTTATGCTGCCGAGCTAAATCCCCAGCCCCCCTCCATTCTGTTATAAATCACTCTGCCTGGAATCTGTGATTCCTATAGTGATTTCATTCCATAGGGAACGAGGCATGAATACATTTCTGTTCCGACCTCACTGTGGGGAAGCTGGAGCTCTCACCCACCTCATGATAGCATTCATGATAGCAGATAATATCTCTCATGGCCTGAATTTGAAAAAGGTGAGTTAAAGTTCGTTTCCTTTATTTTCTTCTTTCTTTTCTTTTCTTTTTTCTTTTTTCTTTTTTTTGAGACAAAGTCTTGCTCTGTAGTTCAGTCTGGCCTTGAACTCACTATGTGGTCTAGGCTGGCCTTGAACTTGCAAGAATACTCTTGCCTTGGCCTCCAGAGTGCTAATGAAGTGCTCCAAGTGTGGCTAATGCTACAGATGAAAGCAAAGGGATTTGCTCAAAATTTCCCCCAACTAGTTGTTTTCAGAGATGAGTTAATGCATATCTCCTGACATCCCCTTTTAGAACTCTGACAAAGGATAATTCAGAGGAGGCTTGGCTGACCTGAAATTAGATTTGCCAGATTTCTTGTTATAGCATGCCTTAAAATGCCTCTTGTGAGTCAGAATTTTCATGTAGGAAAAAAAGTAGGTTTCAGGGTGATGCCTTTTCAACTTTAATTGCCTGAGTTAGGTCATCAAACCTACACAATTGAAATTCAAATAATTTGGCTTGACTCAATGCTTCTGAAAATGGATGGCCCACAATTCATTTATTCTAAATAGTGTTTATATTGAAAAACTAGAATTTTTCCATATCAGGAGAGTTAAAGAATAGGTGATATTTTTATTGAAAACTAAGGCTTAATGTTGACCATGGAATTTTAAGGTTTCTAGTTTCTTTTCCTTTTGCCATCTCTAATTTCTTTTTACTTTTTTCAGAGTCCTGTGTTACAGTACTTGTATTTCTTAGCCCAGATTCCCATCGCCATGTCACCACTGAGTAACAACAGCCTATTTCTTGAGTATGCAAAAAATCCATTTTTAGACTTCCTCCAGAAAGGGCTGATGATCTCATTGTCCACGGATGACCCCATGCAATTTCACTTCACCAAGGTACACATGTATATAAGTGTGTTTTGTTCAACCATTGTTTCCTACCCAGAATTGCAGTCAAATCAAGGAACTTCATTTTTCTCTATGTAAGATGCATATTGCTTTTTTAATTAATAGATTTATTTCTGTCTATGTTGCCTCATTAAATAAACAATGGTAGGAGCCCCTGATGGAGGAGTATGCCATTGCTGCACAAGTTTTTAAGCTGAGCACCTGTGACATGTGTGAAGTGGCCAGGAACAGCGTTCTACAGTGTGGGATGGCTCATGAGGTAAGGCTGTCATTGGCTGCTCTTCTGAGCACAGGGTAACTCAAATACTGAAGAATTACAGTAGTTGAGGAAACCTATGTGGAAAAATTGTCCTGTGAATTATATGCTGTGTTATAGACAGGGACTAGAAACAATTATTCTATAATCTCTTTGGCCATTTCTTTAGGGGAAGGGAAATAAAATATTAATGATTTTTCAGCAAGCCATGCACACTGAGGAACATGGTAAGTACTTCAGAGTGCATTAAAATTGTTTTTCCCCTTTTGCCTATGGCAAAAATTTGCAAAGGAGGACTTTTTGTGGAAGATGCAATTATTGTCTACACCAGATTGAAAAGAAACAACAGTCATTCTGCTCTCTTTTCTCTCACAGGAAAAAGCAAAGTTTCTGGGTGACAATTATCTTGAGGAAGGCCCTATTGGAAACGATATCCGGAAGACAAATGTAGCCCAAATCCGCATGGCCTATCGTTATGAAACCTGGTGTTATGAACTCAATTTAATTGCTGAGGGTCTTAAATCAACAGAATAAAATAAATCAAATAATAATATGAGTTTTTCATTGTAGACTTTTAAAAAAATGTATCAGTAAAAACCTGCTATAAGGCAAGGATTATATTAGATGTTCCCCAGCTATTATTTCATTTACTGCTTTATGCAACTTTATAAAGTAGATATTCTCTATATTTTGGGAAATATGAGTAAACTGAAGTTAGCAAAGTTAATTACCTGCACAAGGATACAACTGTTGAGGGGAAGCAGTGAGGTCCTAGGTTTGTCTGACTACAAAGTTTCCATGATTTTCAGGCAAAAGAGTCATTAAGACTAGATAAAAACATAAGCAAAGGTCTTCAAATTGGAGAATATTAGTTTTAGCTTATATAATTAAACTTGATTAAGGCACTTTGAGTCATTAAAATTCATTTAACAATTTACAAGTGGATAGTAGTTTACTCAGTCAGAACCAAAGAAGGTATACCCAAATATAGAAAACCAGTTACTTATGCATTATTATCTTAGAAGAGGCTTTTTAGTTTCCCAGTGCAGGATATACATGTAACTTTCTAGATATCCCTGTTATTCAAGGCCAGGCGAAATTCCAGATTATACTTCTACACATACAATTGTGTTGCCTCCTAGTGGCCGGGCTGATATTTCTTTCAGGTTATTTAATTGCAATTATTGGTCAACGTCTAAAGCAGTGGTATCTAACTTATGGCATGTTTGCCATAGTGGGCACACAGAGCTCTTTCAGCATGCAAACCAAGTGTCTGAGTTGTTTTTTCTGCAGGGTTGCAGTTTGGACACTTGTCTGTAGAAGTTTTGCCATCACTCATCTAAAGTATTGGATATAATCCTAGACATCAAAGATAAAAAGATTTCATTTCTACTCTCAAGTTTTTTACAGCACAAAGTTATGAAACATGGGGCTACAAATGTGAAAAAGGGAATTTTGTAAAACATCTCAGAAAATAATGATGTTCCATGTAGAAAAAAAAAAACCTGAAACACATTCTTGAAGTTTCCACATTCTATACAGATAGTCATAAGCATAGGTGTGATTGTGTTGGCATGTTTGTACTAGCCCTGCTGTAAGACTCCTCTTCCTGGTTTCTCAAGTTGAAGTTCTGTTTGAAACTATTTTTATTTTATTTTGGCTTCCTGGTCATCCAAATAACACAAATTACTAAATGAAGTACTACTCTCAATTTGTTTTTAAAAGGAAATTAACTACCACTATGTACATCTCCCTCTTACCCATGAGAGGGCAGTAGAATACATAAATGTGAATTAATTTATTATACTCAGTATATGACAGATTTGGTTGAGGGAGGGGTGAAGAAGAGAAAGTGATAAAGATTAAGATGCAGAAAGAGTTGATGCTTGGAATGCAGTCTGCTTCATTTTGCCAAATAATCTTCAAAGTTCAAATGATAAATTTCAAACCAGGCATGGTGGCTCATTCCTGTAATCACAGCTAGCACTTACGAAGCTGAGGCAGGAGAGTTGCTGAGAATTTGAGGCCAGTCTGGGCTACATAGTGAGTTCAAGGCAAGCCTGAACTACAAAGCAAAACCCTGTCTCAAAAAACACCAAAACATTTTTTTTCCAAAACCACACTATTTTTTTTTTTTCTTTTTGAGATGGTCTCACACTATGCAGTTTGAGCTGGCCTTGAACTCACTTTGTAGCCCGGGTTGGTCTCAAAATTGAAACAGTCCTCCTGCCTCAGCCTCCTGAGTGCTGGGATTACAAGCATGAACCACCCAAAATTTTATCTTGAATAATTGTCTGAGAAACCTTTCTTGTTTGTTTTGAGACAGGATCTTGCTATGTAATTCAGGATGGCTTTGAACTCATTATGCAGGTCAGGCTGGCCTCGAACTCGGTGATGCTCCTGCTTCACTGCTCAGATTACAGGGATTCACTGTTATGCTGGGCTGAAACTTTCAAAATATACTAGATAAGGAGGTGTGGAAATTCATAAAGATCAGTGTTCCACCCTTTTAAAATGTTGGTGGGAACGTAAACTAATGCAACCATTAAGGAAATCAGTATAGAGAGTCCTCAACAAACTAAAATTAGAAACTCCATTCTACCCAGCTATACCCCTCTGGCCCTTCTGGGTATCTTTTTCTTAGAGTTAAAGACATATCACAGTGATACATACATGCTTGTTTTTATAGCAGCAGAACTTAAAATAGCTAAATCTTGCCTATATATCCACCAACAAACAAAAGAATAAAGAAAATGTGGCATATATAAAGGATAAATTTAAGTCATTTGTAAGAATGACCACAAGGTGTAAGTGCACCTTGAGATCATAATGCTAAGTGAAACAAATCAGATATTGGTTAAATATTTATACTTTATTTAAAGTATAAATGACAGATGCTAGAAATAAGTAGATCTTTTGCACATGGGAATAGGATCCAAGGATGGGGAGGTGAGGGAGGGGTGAGGAAGGGAAAGTGAAAAAGATTAAGATGCAACATGTGTATGTACTCACTTCCCAGTTGAATACATTCATTATATATCACAAACATATTCAATGAAAAAAAGATTAGTGTTCCAAAATTGATTACAAACCATTCACATTTATTTTTCTCACTGGGACATGATTTAAAAGTGCTGTAGTCACTCCTCTACCTTCATTATAGAATTCAATTTGTTTTTATTGTTTGCATCTTTTGGTTTCACAATGGTTTGAGATATGCTGTCTTTATAGTTCTGCTGAAGTTGACTTGTGACACAACCTTCTGTGAAGTGTAACCAGACACTTTCTTGGAGTCTTCTATTTAGATACCTCTATGAGAACGAATGTGGGAGGCCAAGAGTTGGGTGAGGCAGGGTGGGGTGGTGGGTGGAATGAGGCGGTGGGGGGTTGGCAAGTCAGCGCCTGGGAAACAGGCTCCACTCAGCTTTGTCTCGCGACTTATTGAAACTGGGCTAAACTTGCAAGCAGGCACAGCGCCATGAACAAGAGGGTGTTGCAGGCGCAGTTCTTATGCATACATCTGTCTTAACCAGGCGTGGCGTCCCCTTGGGCGCTGGGAGCGGTGTCAAGACAGCTCCGCTCTGAGATTTCCACTTTGTATCTCTCCGCGATTCAAGTTGGAACCATACAGCAATTGCCTGTGAAATATTTGCTCCTTGCGCTGGCCAGAAAAAAACGATGCTACTGTTAGACGTTAAAAACCACAGGTCTGCTAAGCACTATGGCAAGCGACAATTCTAGTTTCTTTCAAAAAGACGCCAGTTGGATTCCTTGATGAAACCAGGCTTTAAGTGTCTGGCCGCTGAGAAGCGTCACGTAGAGGGGTCCGCCGCGTGGGGCTGGTTTGACCGCAGGCTGGGCGGGGACCGCGTAGCTCTCGCTTCAAGCCTTAGGCGGACAGCTGCGGCGCCGGTCTTCTGGCTGCCGGAATCGCAGTTTGACGGCGACTAGGGCCGTGGGCGAGGTTCTGGCCGGTGAGCGCACTCGACGCCGGGAGGTTCTCCTCACGCGGATCCCGGGCGGTGCCGCGGGCACGCGGAGCGTGAGGGACGGGAAGCCTAGCCAATGCATCTGTGTAAGGCGAAGCCTGGTCTGGCCGAGAGTGAGGGGGTGGGAATGGGAGCCAATAGGAACCAGGCGGGGTGGGGCGAGCCGGGGCCGCCCCCTCGGCAGGGTTGGCTGGGGCGGGGCGGAGTCCGCTGGAGAGCGAGACCAGAGAGACCCGCAACTCGGCGGGAGACCGGAGCCGCGTAGCGCCGCCGAGGGTCGATGTTGCGGGCCGGGCAGGTAGGCGCGGCGTGTCGGGGTGGGGTCTGAGGCCGCAAAGGCTCTGGCCGCTCCGGACGGTTGGCGTCGTCTGTCCGGCGTCTGGCGTGGGGCTGTGGCGCTTCCCGGCGCGTTGCTCGGGCTGGCGGGAACCGGGCTGGCTGGCGCTACGGGGCCTGACCCGGCTCCTGCGGTGTGCTCGCCGCCAAACCCCCGGACTTTGGGTCTGGGCGGCGGGTGTTTGGCTGGCGGGGCCGGGCTCGGGGTCGCCTCGCCGCCCACTCCGGGTTGGGCAGTTCTGAGGAGCGCTCCGCAGCCGCGAGCCAAGTTTGAGTTTGGATGGACTGCATCTGGACTTTCAGACGCTTTTTATACGTTCGAGGGATATGTTTTGAGTCTTATTAGAGTCTGACAAGCACCATAGCGAGAGTCGTCAAGTAGAATTTTAATTTAAATATCTCACTGTGAGTAACCAGTATAGCAGATGATTAGATTATGAGTCAAAAGACTTGAGACTAAAGCCCGGTCTCATTTTCCAGATTGATGCCTCTGCCAAATTAACTTTTCCTGGCCTTGGTTTGCTGAACCTTCTAACTGGGAAGCTCATGCATGTGGGTATATCAGAGGGCTGAATGAAATGTATGAAAACATTCTGTAAATGTCAGGCATTATTATTTGACTTTGCATCTGGCACACAGTAGGGACTATGTAGAGCTTTACCCTAAAGCTAGTGTGTATCACCTACTGTTTCAGATGAAGTGCTAACTTTCTGTTCACTATGTAAGTTGTGTAAACTCTTTTCCTACAAAATTGCCATCGTTTGAATGCATTCTGTTTTTAACTAATTCGTTCAATTTTCTGGACAGTTGGCCTATACCTATAATCCCAGCACCCAGGAGGCTGAGGCAGAGAGGATAGCTGTGAGTTCGAGGCCAGCCTGTGCTACAGAGTGAGTGCAAGGCCAGCCTGAACTGCATAGTGAAACACTTGTCTCAAAAAGGCCAAAAAGTTTTTGTTTTCTGGACAGTGCACAAAATGTGTATATACCCTGTTGTTGTATCATTTACCGCAAAGTTTGGTAGTGATCAATGTCTTTTGCTTTATGCGAATAGTTGTACTTTAAGATACCTGGCAAAGTGAGGGGGGGTATTGTTTCAAATTAAGACTTTCATTTGTGTAGTCTTTATAACACACATTTATGTTGCTTTGTTTTCTTTTTTTTTTTTTTTTTTGAGACAGAGTCTCACTGTGTAGTTAAGGCTGCCTTGAATCCCTATGTAGTCCAGGCTGGTCGCAATCTCAGGTAAATCCTCCTGCCTTAGCCTCCTGAGTGCTGCTGAGATTAAAGGCATTTGCTGCCAGTCCCAGCTGACATTTATGTTCTTTACTGTATGTGTGTCCAGAGGTTTAGAGAGGAATTACAGGCGTGTGCTCTAATAATTTCCCAGAGAAGAACCAGGATTTGTAGTAATTGTGTTTCTTGGTCTTTCATTAGGAATTTTTTCAGTGCATAAATAGATCTTTTTAAATACAAAAAGAGAGACTAGGGATTTTTCTGACAATTAGCCATTTTCTAAAGATGAAAATAATTGTTTTAGCGTTTTTTTTGAGACAATATCTCATTATGTCATTCAGACTGGCCTCCAACTTGTGAGCCTTGTACCTCTGAGTGCTGGGTTGGCAGGCATGTCACTCATGTCTGACTTGTGGAAGTAATATTTTAAATGATTTATAGTGAGTTTTGTAAGTTAAGAATATTAGGCCACTGTATACCAAGATGAAATTAAAGGATGAGGGCTGGAGATACAGCTCAGTGGCACAGTGCCTGCCTGGCAAACATGATGTCATGAGTTCAATTTTTGTACCAAAAAAAAAAAAAAAAAAAGAAATTAAATGGAAGAGCCAGGTGTGATGGTGCACTGTAATCCCAGCACTGAGGAGGTTGAGGCAGTAGGATCTCTAAGTTTGAGGTCAGCCTGGACTACATAAGTGAGTTGAAGGCCAGCCTACACTGCGTGATACCTGCCCCCACCAAAAAAAGTTAAATGGAAGAATAAAAGGAATGCTTACTACCAGATATAGGTTTTTCTTTTGTTTTGTGAAGTGTTTTGCATTGCTTTCAGAATTTGATTTAGATATATTTCAATATTTCACTAGATGTATGTTTTGAAACTACTTTAAAACACCAATTTTAGACAAGTGCCCCATAATTTCTTATAATTTGTTCAGTTTACATGTCTAAAATCTTGCATTCACATTATTTATTAAACACCTTTTCTGCCCCAAAGCACGGTTTAGCACACATATTGTATTCAAATTCAGGTCGGTTGTAGTTCCTTCCCCTAGGTGATTACATTCCACCAAGTGAGTTGTGTTGAAAAAACTTTTAAACACACAATGGCACACAGCTGTAAATCTCAGAATTCTGGGAAACTGAGGCAGGAGGATTGACAGTTCAAGCCTAGCCTTTAGCAAGACCTTCTCAAAAAAAATAAATAAAAAGGAGGAGGCTAGGAATGTGCAGAGGTCCCAGATTCAATTCTTAGTACTTACAAAACTAAAACCAAACTGTTTTAAAAGCTGATTTTAGAGATAGACTTTTAAGTCAGTAGTAGAGCACTTTTGCCTAGCATGTATGTGGTACCCTGGATTTAATCCCCAGCATGGTAAAAACAAACACAAAACTAATTAGGACAGTAGACTGTCAGCTAGCATTTATTGGCCCATCTGTGCCAGGCAGTGTTCTGAATTCCTCACATGTATCAGCTTTTTTAGCACTCACACCAGCACTGGGGGGGTATGTGTGTGTGATACTTTCATGATCTCACTGAGATGTGTAGAGAAGTTGAATAACTTGCTCATGGTCAGCCTAAGTAGCAGAAGCAGGATTCAAATCAGATACCCTCCAACAACCCTGGCATTAACCTTTGTTCTGTAGTGAGTTTCAAATTCTGTGAGTGATATACTTATGAAATCCAACACATGTTTAACAGACAGTACTAAGAGAATCTTCTTCAAAGGCTGAGGGGACTGGTATTACAAGATGAAGGCATGTACAAGCTACAGTCTAATTATACTTTGTAAAAACTTTGTGAAGGGGGAATTGGTGAATGATGTGGGGCTCTTCTTGTTTCTAAACTCCCATTCACTCAGTAATTACAATAATGGCATTATTTAGCAAAATATAAGATATTTATTTTTCAGTAAATTTAAAATATCTGTTCTTGAACCATAAGTTAAATGTGAGATTCAAGAAAAGAAAATTCTTTTCTGTCTTCAGGAAACTTAAGCAGATGTGTAAATAAGTCTAGGTTATCATAGTTTCAGTGTGACAACAGAAGTCTAGAGTTTAATGGAGAACACTGATGAGAAAATTATTCTACATGTGGAATGGAGAAGGATTATAGAAAAGCTACCATATTTGTATTTGACTTTGAAGGATGACTAGGAGTTTGCTGAGTTGGAGTAAGAAAACAGAATGAAAATCAGATATGCAAGCAAGTATATATGTTTGAGGAATATGTTGTACAGTAGTTGGTTATCACTAAAGATCAGAATGTTACTGAGATTGGTGGTAGAGCTAAAGGGAATGATGCCTGGAAATAAACTGGAAAAAAGGAAATCACAGAGCTTGGCTACAGATCATATGAAGGTCACTGAAATTGTGAGGTAAGTGGTGATAATGAGGATTGGTTTTGTTCCCTTCATTTGAGATAATGAAGTTAATGATTGGACCAGTTTGACAAAGTCTTTCATTGTGGAATATGATGGTAAGGGCACTTCTAAAACTTTGAACTACAGGATATATTGTAAAACAGCAGATTTAGGCAAGTAGAGTTAGGATTCAGAAAAAGAAAAAGGAAAGTTTAATGGTGCCAGGTACTTAGGAGCGTAATATATCAAGCTAAGGACATTGGAGTTGATTCTAAAAACTAGTAACTAGAGGAGGTTTTTGAGTAGTCAGGTAAGATAACATGGTGATGGTGCAGTGTGGAGGCTGAATTGAATGAAGAGAGATAAAAGGGAAGATAAGTAACAGTAACCTATTGCTATTGAAATAATGCAGATAAGGCTCTGGAATAGGGAACTACTAACAGGAATGGAGAGGACAGGATAGATGATGAAGATGTGAAACTGGCAAGAAGACTTCAAAATCAGTTGGCTGTAAAGAAACAGAAGAGTAAATAACTTAATTTCTTAGCTTGTAATACCATATACATAAAGGATCTTTTGTTTTTTAATCTGAAAGAAGACAGTTTTTTCAGTTTTTTTGTTGTTGTTGTTTGTTTTGTTTTTGTCTTTTTGAGAAAGGATTTCACTATGTAGTTCAGGTTGGCCTTGAACTCACTTTGTAACCCAGGCTGGCCTCAAACTGACAGTGCTCAGCCTCCCAGGTACAGGGATTACAGGCATGTTGCCACCATGCTCAGCCCCTAGTTTTACATGTGTTGAGTTCAAAATGTCTATGGAGAGTTCAGGTAGAGGTGTTGAGGTAGATTCCATAGTCCTAGGATTGGGGATTTAGGTTTCAGAGTTAACAAGTAATCATTGAAGCTAGAAAAGAAAATGAAATTGCTCAGCAAAAGTATAGAAAATTAAAAGGGAGTCAAAGATAAATGATTCATTTTGTGTAAGTGGAAGGGATTATTATTTATTATTTGTTAATTTTGGCTTTTAAATTATTATTGTGCAGCATTGAATGGGCTTTAATTAAAAAATTAAGTAACTTTCATATGTATGTGAGTCCTGTACTTTTAAAATTTTATTTGGGAGTCACTCATTTGTTCCAGAAGTGTATTGTCTAAATTATTAATGGAGTCTTTCTTTGTGAAAAACAAAAACAAAACAAAAACCACAAAATTTTACAGTAGTCCATAGCCATATAGGAAAGTAAATCTTATAACTTTATTATAAAATTATCTTTCCTTGTTTGTACTTTGTATTTGCATAGCATGATACCTTAAAGCAAAGCTCAAATATGGTCACTTGATTGTTAGTTCTTAGAAGTTAGAGATAATAGATTTAAAAAAAAATAAAGGAACCCTGTCTCATATAATTCTAGAGTATCTTTGTCTTGATAACCAGCTGTACTCTGTCTTGGCCTCAAGTCAGTGGTTGGGAACCTATGGTCCTGTGCTGTAGTAAGCTGTTTGTATCAGTGAAAGCGCTAAAAGATTTGCCATCAGTGTTCTAAGTGTTTTAACCCTTTCCAAAATTAATACTTATCTCCAAAGAATGAAGGTTTGGCACCCCCAAAATGACTCAAAGAGTGTGTTTTGCAACTATTTTCAAAAGCAGTGCTTTAGTATATTTTCCCCATTCTTTGTTATTGTTTTTTGATACAGGGTCTTACTATGTAGTACAGGCTGGTCTTAAACTCTGTGAACCCCAGACTGACCTCAAACTTGGTAGTAATCCTGCCTCGGCCTCCTGAGTGCTGGTAGTATAGATATTCATTGTCATCCCCTGTACTTCCCCCATTTTTGTAGCACTGCATTTTAGAACTGGCTGGCCTCAAATTTGAGGTGATCCTCCTGCCTCAGCCTCCCAAGTGCTGGGATTATAGGTGTGTACCACCATTCCCAGTTCATGTAATTTAAAAAAATGAGGACCAGTCTTAATGCAGAAGCCTACAAAAACAGGCAGCTAGAGTTAGTCCAGTGGCAGGCCCATAGTCTGCTGTTCTTATCCTAAGGGAAAGTCTTTGAAATACTTGGATTTTTAAGTTTAGTTGAAAAACCATTATGGCGCTTCAAAGCTGTACTTCTTATTTCTGAATTCAAGTATATTTATTATCCAAAAATTTGTCATTCATTCTCCATTTCTCATAGAAATAGAGGATAAACCACTTATGGTGGCTCATGCCTGTATCCTAGCACTCAGGAGGTGAAGGCAGATTGCCACAAGTTGGAGACAACTTGCCTGAGCTACAAAATGAGTTCAATACCAGTCTGAACTACATGGCGAGACTGTCTTAAAAAATAAAAGTAAATGAATAAAGGAATACAGATGCAGAGAAGTAGATTAGTTTGTAGAATGTCAGAGTAAAATTATGTTTGACAATATTTTTTCAACATTCAGTACTCCTAAACAACACACAGTGGTGTGGAGATTAAGGAAGGAGAATTGTAAGTTTGAGGCCAGTCTAGGCTACGTAGTAAGACCTTATCTGAAAAAAAAAAAAACAAAAAATTGTGTCTTTGCTTTAGTGAGAGTGTAGACACTCAAATTGTAAATTGTATATGCTCACCTGTAATCCCATACTCTGGGAGGCTGAGGCAGGAGGATGGAAAGTTTGAGCCCAGCCTGGCAACTTAATTATTTAGTGAGAACTTTCCTCAAAAAATTAAAAAAATAATGCTAGGGATCTAGCTTAATGTGAAGACCCTGAGTTCAGTCCTTAGTAGTGCTGAAAAACAAAACATAAGTCAGGGCACAAACACTTGGGTGGAATAAGAGGTCAAAACTTGAGGAAGTGATCTGCTCTGGTTCTCAGAGAGTTGGACAGGATAGAGTCTTTTGTCTTTTACTTCTCCAACTTGAACGATTTTAATCTTGAGGAAA
>PVLA01002652.1:127336-255158 GCA_004027455.1 Hydrochoerus hydrochaeris
CTCTCTCTCTCTCTCTCTCTCTCTCTCTCTCTCTCTCTCTCTCTCTCTCTCTCTCTCTCTCTCTCTCTCTCTCTCTCGTGGGGATTGAGCCAAGTGCCTCAAAGTTGGCATTCTACCACTAAGCTTGATCCTTTTTATCTTAAAATGGGATCTTGCTACATTGCCCCAGCTGGCCCCTAATTTGTGATCTTTCTGCCTCTGCCTCCTGTGTAGCTAGGGTTTCAGTGAACCTCCAACCTTGGCTGCTCAACCAATCTTCAAGGAAGAAATTGAAGGTTAGTTTTCCTTGTACATCTTAGATTCTTGGTTAATAGCCTGAGAACATTTTTAGCATTCAGTTCAGACAATATTAGCTGGGTTTGATGGGTCATAACTGTAATCCCACTGATGGGGAGGCTGAGGCAGGAGGATCACTGAGAGTTTGAGACCAGCCTGTGCTACATAGTGAGTTCAAAGCCAGCCTGCATTACATAGTGAGACTCTGTCTCCAAAAAACAAAACAAAACAAAACATTATTCTTTTTTTTCCCCTTTTGAGACAGGGTCTTAATGTGTAGTGCAGGCTGGTCTTGAACTTGCTTATGTAGGCCAGGCTGACCTCCAATTTGTAGCTGTCCTCCTGCCTCAGTCTCTCCAGTGCGGGAATTACAGGTATATGCCCACCATGTGCTACCATTTATTTTATTATTTATTAATTTATTTATTAAAGTTTACTCCGGCTCTGTTTTTAAATTTCTGATATTCCTCATGATTTTTATAACAGTGATAATTGTTTAAAATAGAAGACAAGGAGGGAAATTACTAGTTTTCTTTTCAAGTTTGAATTCCTAGAAATGGCATAGTTACTTTTTTTTGGGGGGGGTGGCAGTTTGATGAGATAGTGAGGGGTATGTGTCTATTTTCTTTTTTCCCTTTTCTCATTGGAGAAAACGAAACAACAATATAAACCCCTAAGCTGTGCGGAATGTGTTTGAACTGGTTACTTAGCAACCTGAAACATAATTTTGAATTTAAATATTTATGTGTACTTTTTGATACTGTGATTAAATAAAAATCTATTAAGACTATACTGATGGGGCCTGCTGGGAGGAAATGACATAGCCTGTTCTACAGCAATATTCAGTGAGATTTCTTTTCCTTGGTTTCTATTTAAACTGTAAAGGGTAATATGGAACTAAAGAGGAAGATTATAAGAATTAATTATGGTTAATTTGATTAGGACCATAAATCAATGGTTATTATTGCAAAATTAATTTATATTAACATAATATAAGGTCAAACAGAATGTAGGAGAATTTGGTAAAAGTGATGGACATGGGCTAGGGATATAGCTTAGCGGCATGGTATCTGCCTGGCAAGCGCAGTGTCCTGAGTTTGATTCCCAGTTCACCCCACATCCCAAAAAGAGGGTGAACATGTCCACAGAAGTTTTATTTTGAAGTTTAAATGCATTTTTTGAACTATTTTTTAAAGTTTTATTTTAAAGAAAAAAAATGGTAAACATATTGATGACACTGAGGTTCCAAACAAGTTAGTTGGATCCTTACAATAGTTGATACATTATGTAGTGTCTTTGTAGTTGTTCAGAGTAAAGTATAGGCATCATATCTTGTCTAAACAGTATTAACACTTAAATGCATTCTTTTAGTATGATATTTTCAGAATTTCAGTCACTATTGTAACTTTAAAATCAAACTAGATTGATGATCTTTATAATTTATTATTAGAAGAAAAAGGCATGAAATAAAATACAGAGTTCATGTTTAATAGCTGGATCTCAAATTATAAAAATATTAATGAAATTGTTGACTTGAGAAAAATTATAATGCTTTTAATGAAGACTATTTAAAATATTGTTTTATTAAATGGTCAAAACCTGAGTAAAATGTCAGTCTTTATGTATTGTTAACAATGTCACAAATGAAAACTAGAAGTCTTTAAAATTTAAAGCTGGGTATGGTGGCACATGCCTGTAATCTTAGCACTTGGGAGGCTTTGGCAAGAGGATCACAAGTTCAAGGCCAGTGTGGGCTGCATGGTGAGTGCAAGGCCAGCCTGAGCTATGTAGTGAGATTCTGTCTCAAAACAAAATAATAAAATAAAATTAAAAGGATTCTTGGAAGTTTAGAATACTGGACTTTCTCTTGGAATTCTAGGTGAGTGCTCCACCGCTGAGGTATAGCCCTAGCCCTTTTTATTTTGAGAAAGGGTCTAAATTGCCCAAGTTGGGCTCAAATTTACCTAACCTTGTGCCTCAGCCTTCACAATAGCAAGGATTATAGGTACTTGCCACCAATCTGGCTGTTGGTGTACTCTTGAGGTGCTGGGGCTAGAGGCCAGGCCCTGAGGCATGCTAGGCCAATGATATACAACTGAGCAACTTTGCAGCCCCCCGCCCCCAATTTTTTTTTTTTTTTGAGACAGAGTCTTGCTGTGTAGCTCAGGTTGGCCTTGGACTTGTAGCAATCCTCCTGCCTCAGTCTCCTGAGTGCTGGGATTACAGGCATCTGGCACTATGCTTAGCCTTCAATTTTCTTTAAATAGCTAAATAAATTTTTAGTATTTCTGATATGAAATGTACAGAAATTGCACAACCATGCAGTCTTAAGACACCAGCAACTTTCATTGTATATTATTCCATGGTTAAAAGTTACAGCCAGAGGGACTTTTATTCAAATTCCAACATTTGCTTTTTTTCTTTTCACATACTTAAAAATTGGGGAGTTGGGATGAAGTAGGGAACTATGGTAGCTTTGTTGCTGAGTGTGTAGAAAAGAGGGGCTGTTTCCTGGACAGTCTGGCTTCCACAGACTGACAGGTGCCAGGGACCATTGTCCTTGGGGGTAAGAACCTGGGAGAGGGGTCTTTGTGGAGCTCCTTAGTCCCTCAGTTTTAGAAAGAAGCCCACCATACACATACACACTGGGGACTGAACCTAGGACATTTCACACTGAGCTCTATCCCCAAATTTGTTCATTTGTTTGTTTATTTATTTTTGAGACAGGATTTTTGAGATGGGAGAGTAACTTGTGCCAAAGCAGGCTGGCAGAGTAGATCTGGCCTGTTGATTACAAGATCCTGGAACACATGCATAGATCAGTTTCCAAAGCCCTGCATGTGGACTTCCCAGGGAAACTCAGGTTCTCAATAGGATGGCCCAGACCTGACCTCAGCATGAGACGTGGGTCTCAGCAGTGTCTACTTAGAAGTTCTTGTGGGTTTCCTTGACATTTGAACAGCATAAAGGTGAGATGCCTCAAGAAAACGTGCTAGCGTGGCTTTCTTCAGGGTACCTCCATCTGTTTTTGTAAGGATGTTGTTTTTTTGAGACAGGGTCTCACTATGCAGTTCAGGCTGACCTTGGGCTCACTTTGTAGCCCAGGCTGGTCTTGAACTTGCAATGATCCTCCTGCCTCAGCCTCCTGAATGCTGAGATAACAGGAGTGTGCCACCATACCCGGCTCATAAGGATGTTCTTTCATCTTGCTTTTTTCTCTTTTACTGAGCCCAGGCTTGCTCTGCAGAGTCAGTTTTTCCCACATTTTTTACTTTTTCTCAAATAAACTTTGTCACTGTTCTTTTGCTCATTTTGTTCAATTGAGAGGAGAAGAACCTGGAATCTTAACTCCAGGGTGGAAGGGGAACAACCCAGAACCCGGTAACATTTAATTGGTGGGCAACTTTTTGAAGCAGAGCACTCATCGTGATCCTCCTGCCTCAGCCTCCCAAGTGCTGGGATTACAGGTGTGTGCCACTGCTCTTGGCTAAAATTTACACTTTTTTGGGGGTACGGGGGATCGAACCCATGAGCTTGCACTTGCCAGGCAGGCACTTTGCTGTTGAGCTATATCCCTGGCCTTAAAGTTTAAACTTTTATATGGTATTTTTTTGGCAATCTAGTGAACTCATTTTGAAGCTGTATGCTGAAGGTCCCACTTCAACATTGTGGCTTCTGTATCTGTATCTGGCCACTATAGCTTTTAAACATTGTAATGCATCTACAAGACAGCATCTTCAGTGAAGAAAGATGGAACAAAATAAAAGGCAAATTTATTACCTCTCATTTTTCTGTCATCAGAGTTTTCATTATTTTCCTGAAGTTTGAAACTTTGAAGAAAAACATTGCCTAAAAGATTCATTTGCCCCCTCCAATAATTGAATTTAATGAATATTCCAAGAAGAAAATTAATTTTTTTTTTTGTCTTGAGACAGGGTCTCGCTATGCAGTTCAGGCTGGCCTTGAGCTCACTTTGTGGCCCAGGCTGGTCTCAAACTCACAACGATCCTCCTGCCTCAGCCTCCCAAGTGCTGGGATTACAGGCGTGAGCCATCATGCCCAGCCTGAGAATTAATTCTTGTGGTTTAGTTCTTTGTTTGCTCTGAAGAATGATTATATGATAGTGTTTATTAAGTATTAAGACTAAAAAATTTCCATTGCTAGGTAGAATGCAGTGTTGCTTTTACTGTTCACAGCCACTCAGTTGTTTGAGCTAAGATTTTCAGTATCAATCCAATGAAAGGGAAAAGAATGAAACAGACTCCTAAGTGAATGTGCATAGGCTTTTCCTTGTTATTTCCAGACTGGAATTGATTTATGATCAGTAAAGATACCTGTTTCATTAAGTTGAGTCAATTTCTATATTTATCTTGGAATTTTACTGTATTTAATGATGAAATATTTGACTTTATATTGTGCTCTATCCTATGTGATAAGGACATTTATTTTGTGAAATTTCTGCTTCAGGTGTGTGTGGGTATTGATGCCACTTGTATTTGTTTTTGCAGAGAGTACTGTATATTGAACCCAGGAGCTAGTATATGTTAGGTAAGCACTATATCACTGAGGTACACCTCCATCCCTTTTAATTTTGAGTCAGGGTCTTAATAAGTTGCCCTAGCTGGCCTCAAACTTTTTGTTTTGACTTTAAAATGCAACATTTATTTAAAGTAAAAGGAGAAGGGTGGACGTGATGGCACATGCTTGTAATCCCTCACCTGGGAAACTGAGGCAGGAGAATCACTGTCAGAGGCCAGCCTGAACTGCATAGTGAGTTCAAGTCTCAACTCTGATATTTGAGTTTGTATGTCTGATTCATTTCACTTAACATTATGCTCTCAAGTTGCATCCATTTATCTATGAATGCCTCAAGTTTATCTTTCTTTGTGGTAGAGTAGTAGTCCATTACTCATTGAACTTTTGATAAACATATATATGATGTCTAAGATGTAGCTATTATAAATTGTGCTGCTATAAATGTGGGTATGAATGTATTTCTGTGTTATGATGAGTTTAACTCTTTTGGGAAGATATTTAGTAAGGGAAATAGCTAGAATTTGTAGTTTTTTGAGGAATCTCTGCATTGATTTCTGTAGTTGTTCTACTAGTTATGTTCCTACTAACAAGGGAGTTGAGTTCTTTTCTTTTCACATCCTTGCCAGCATTTCTTATTCTTACATTTCTTGATGATAGCCATTCTTTCTAGGTTAAGATGGTATCTGTGTAGCTTTTTTCCCCACTATGTAGTTAAGGCTGGCCTTGAACTTGTGTTGATCTTCCTGCCTCAGCCTTATCTGTGTAGTTTTAGTTTGCATTTCTCTGATGGCCAGTAATGATGAGTATTTTTTCCATGTATTTATTGGCTATTTTCTGAGAGATGTGTATTCATTTTGGTTGCTCATTTTTATTTTGAGGAGGTGTCTAATTTTTTTGAGTTCTTTATTCTTGATGTTAGTCTTCTCTCTGTGAAACTGCTGGCAAATTTTTTTCCCATTCTATAGATTGTCTCTTCTTTCTGTTGGTTGTTTCCTTTGCTCTGCAGAAGCTTTTAAATATGATATGATCCCATTTGTTGTTTCTTGGTATTATTTCTTGTGCCACTAGGGTTCTGTTTGGAAAGTCCTTGCCTTTGTCTGTCTGTGCCTGTGGCTTCAAGAGTTGTACCTGTTTTGTCATCCAGCAGATTAAGTACTTCTGTTTTTTAATTAATTAATTAATTTTTGGTACCAGGAATTGATGTACTTCAGTTTTAACATTTAGATCTTTGATCCATTTTGATTTTAGTTTAGTGTACTGGTCTAGACTCAACCTTCTGCTTGTGGATATCTAATTTTTCCAGTACTGTTTATTAAAGAGGCTGTCTTTCCTCCAGTGTATGCTTTTGGCTTCTTTGTCAAAGATCAAGTAGCTGTAAGTTTGTAGGGTTGTTTCTGCTTTTCTGTTCTGTTCCATTGAGCCACATGCCTCTACCATGCTGTTTTAATCACTGCAGCTTCGTAGTATAACTTCAAGTCTGAGATTATGATGCCATTTGGTTTGCTTTTGTTACCCAGGATTGCTTTTGCTATTCTGGGTTTCTTTTTTTGTGTGTGTGTGTCTTTTTGAGACAGGGTCTCACTCTGAGGTTCAAGCTGGCCTTGACTCACTTTGTAGCCCAGGCTGGTCTCGAACCCACAACAGTCCTCCTGCCTCAGCCTCCCGAGTGCTGGGATTACAGGCGTGAGCCACTGCGCCTAGCCTATTCTGGGTTTCTTCTGATTCCATATACATTTTAGGATTGTTTTCTCTAGCTCTGTGATAAATGACATCAGTGGATGGGATTGCATTACATATTTATGTCAGTTTTGAAAGATAGAGCATTTTGATTATGTTGATTCTGCCTATCCAGGAATAGGGGATATTTTTTCATTTCCTAATACCTTCCTCAAATTCCTTTTTCAGTCTGATGTTATTTTCATTGTAGAGGTCTTTCACTTCCTTAGTTAGATTAATTGCTAAGTATTTAATTTTTTGATGTTACTGTGAATAGTATTGTTTTCCTAATTGCTTTTTCAGTGAGTTCATTAGTGTATAGGCATGCTATTGATTTTCATATGCTTGTTTTGTATCCTGTTACACTGCTGAATTGTTTATCAATTCTAGGATTCTTTTGATACAGTTTTTTGGGTCTCATAAGTAAGTAAAGGATCATGTCATCAGCACATAATATTTTTAATTTGTCAACATCACTTTTATTTCTTTCTTTTTGCCTGATTGCTGTGGCTAATGTTTCAAGGACTACATTGAATAGGAATCTTGATAATCAACATCCTTGTCTTTTCTCTGATTTTTTTTTTTGAGGCAGGGTATCACTATATAGTCCAGGCTGGCCTCAAACTCATGGCAATTTTCCTGCCTCAGCCTCCTGAGTGCTGGGGTTACTGGTGTGTGCCACAATGCCCAGCCTGATCCTGATTTTAGAGAAAGACATTCAGCTTTTGCCAATTTAATGTTGGCAGATGTTGATCATAAATGGCTTTATCATTTTGAGATACAGATCTTCTATACCTCTTTTCTTTCTTTCTTTTTTTTTTTTTATTGGAACGGGGATTGAACTCACGACCGTGCGCTTGCAAGGCAGGTGCTTATGCCACTGAGCTAAATCCCCAGTCCAAATAATTTCAGTTGCTTTTTTTTTTTTTTTTAACCGGTACTGGGGATTAAACTCATGACCGGACGCTCACCAGGCAGGTGCTTATGCCCCTGAACTAAATCCGCAGCCCCGTATGTATTTTCTTTGGGGCTTTTATCATGAGTGGATGTTGGATTTTGTCAAAAGGCTTTTTCTGTATCTGTTGAGATGATCATGTAGTTTTTGTCCTTCTGTTAATGTGATGAATTACATTTATTGATTTGGATGTGTTGAGCCATCTTTGCATCCCTAGGATGAAGCCTACTTGGTTTGAGGAATATAGGCATTAAATTTTCCCTGAAGTTCTTATAGAATTTGGCTGTGACTCTACATGGTCTTGGACTTTTTTTTTTAATAAATTGGTTGTACTGCTTCAATTTATTGCCTATTATTGGATTGTTCAAGGTTTTTAAGTCTTGTTTCAATTTTGGCACTTCACCTTTTAGATTTTTAAAAAGTGCATTTTATTTATTTATTTATTTGTGTGTGTGTGTGTGTGTGTGTGTGTGTGTGTTGCTGGAGTTTGAACTCTGGGGCTTTTACATGGTAATCAAGTGCTTTACCACTAAACCACATTGTAACAATATACCTTTTTGATTTTTGATTGCATTAATTCATCTTTCCTTTTTTGGTACAATTAGCTAAATAAGGGTTTGTCTTATTTTTTCAAAGAACCAGCTCTTCAACTGTGTATTTTTTTGTCTCTTTTCATGAATTTGTACTCTGATATTTATAATTTTTTTCCTTATACAAGCTCTGGGTTTGTATTTTTCTTGTTTTTCTAAGTCCTTGAGATGTATCATTAGGCTATTTATTTAAGCTTGTCCTGTTTGTTCTGATGTGAGCGTTCACTGCTATAAATTTCACACACAGAACTGCTTTTAATGTGTCCTATACATTTTGATATGTTGTACTGGCATTATCACTTAGTTCTAGGAACTGTCTTTATTTCTTCTTAATATCTTCTGTTACCCATTGATTATTCAAGAGTGTGTTGTATAATTTCCATATGTTTGCATAGTTTCTGTAGTTTCTTTTGCTGTTCTACTTTTATTGCACTTTGATTTGATAGTATGCATGATAAAATTTGGAGTCTTTTTCATTCTTTTAGACATCCTTTATTCACTAGTATATGGTCTATTTTGGAAAAAATATATGCAAATGAAGAGAAAATGTATTCTGATGTTGGGTAGAAAACTTTGTATGTATCTATTAATTCCATTTACTGAAAGATTTGGTTCAACTCTATTTTCTGTTGGGTTTTTTTAGTTGTTTTGTTTTGTTTTGTTTTGTTTTGTTTTGTTTTGTTTTGTTTGAGACGAGATCTTGGTGTATAACATGGACTGGCCTTGAACTCACTGTGTAGCCCAGGCTGGCCTCAAACTCAGGAGAATTCTGCGTCAGCCTAGCAAGTGTTGGGATTGCAGGCATATACCACTATGCCCAGCATAGTTGATCTATTTATGATAGTGGGGGAATTGAGATTCCCCCAATATAATTGTATTAATGTTTATCTGATCTTTTTCTGTCCATTAGTTTGTTATATGAAGTTATGTGCACTGTGCTTTGGTGCATATGTTTGTAACTGTTACCTTCCTGTTGAATTAAGCAGTATGTAATATCCTTCTTTGCCTTCTTTGATCAGCTTTGACTTGAAGTCCACTCTGTCTGAAAAATGCATAGCTACTTCTACTTGTTTTCAGGTTCCTGTTCTGTGCCATATTCTTTTCCATCCTGTGATTTTTAGTCTGTGCATTTCTTTGTGTGTTAAATGTGTTTGTTGTATATAGCATACCACTGGATTTTGTTTCTTGTTCCATTCCACTAATCTGTGTCTGTGCAAGTTGAGCCCATTTACATTGATAGTTATAATTGATAGGTACTGATTTATTCCTGTCATTGTATTACTTTCTTGTTTCTGTTTTGCTTTCTTTCCCTTTTACTTAATTGCTAGTCCTACCTGATATAGTCATTTTGTTAGACCTTTTGGCATTGTTAGCTTCATTGTCTCCTAGAATATCTCTGAGAATTTTGTGAAGTATTGGTTTGATGGTCATGGACTTTAGGTTTTCTTTGTCATGGAAGTATCTTTATTTTTCCATCCATTTTGAAAGATAATTTTGTAGGCCTTAACAGTCTGGGCTAGAAGTTCTGGTCTGCTTCACTCTCTTTCTTTTTTGTCTTTTTGAGCCAGGGTTACACTATGAAGTTTAGACTGACCTAGAACTCACTTTGTAGCCCAGGATGGCCTCCAATTTGCAGCAATCCTTTTGCCTCAGTCTCCTGAGTGCTGGAATTACAAGTTTACAAGCATGTGCCGCCATGCCTGGCTTGAAAGTTATTTTAAGAGTTTGAAACACTTCATTCCATGTCCTCCTTGCCTTTAAGGTTTGTGTTGAGACATTTGTTGTAATTCTAATAGGTTTTTATTTATAGATGATTTATTTCTTTTCTCAGCTTTCAAGATGCTGTTCTTTTGTTGTATTTCTGCTCTTTTAATTATTTAATCATTATATGTGTGGAGTGTTTACTAATCATAGCTATTCCGGATTCTGTATAGTTCAATTGTCTGTATGCTAAATTATTTCCCTTCCTCTGCTCTGAGTTTCTTTTATCTTTCATCAATTTTTGCTGCAGTTTTGAAAAATATGTGTGTTAGTCAACTTCCTCATTGTTGGGACAAAATACCTAACACTCACAATTCGAAGGAGGGGAGGTTTATTTTGGCTCATGGTTTTAGAAGAAAGGTTCAGTCCATGGTAGGCTGGCAGGAAGACAAAAATGGCATGGGAGAAAGGGATGGTTGCAAAGGAAAACTGCTCACCACATGGTAATCAGGAAGAAGGAGAGACAGAGAGATCATGTGTGGGCAAGAGCAAGAACCAGCAGCCCCAATGATACTCCTTTCCCTAGGCCTCACTGCCTACAGCACATTCAGCTATGAACTCATTAGTAGATTAATAGTGCCACATCGTAGTCACTTTTCAAACACTCTCTCTAAATATATGAGAATTTTGGGGTACATTTTAGATCTAAACCATAGCAATATGCTTCCCCTGTAAAATGTTTTATTTGAACTTGTTTCCACTTTAATTTTTATTATCTATTTTACTGGCTTGCAAATTAATATTGTGTTCTTTTCTTTTTCTTTTTTTGGGGTGGGGAGTTGCAGCAGGATCTTGCTATGTAGTTCATGCTGGTCTTGAACTCACTGTGTAGCCCAGGATGGCCTTGAATGCATGCACTGATTCTCCTGCTTTCACCTACCCAGTGCTGAGATTACAGTCATGTGGCACTGTTCATGGCCTTTTTTTTTTTTTAAAAGGACTTTTTCTCCCATGATAAATGTGATCCACAATACCCTGGTTTTATTTCTGCCATTCTTGTCTGCTGCTGTTTGTTCTCTTCTGCAATACCTATTCATGACAACTGTTCCCTAAATTTTGGTCCCCAACTTTTTGCTGTTTGAATATTCTCTGCCTAGGGAACCTGTGTATTCTTGCTTCTTTTTTCTTCATATCACCTACTTTCAATTTCTAGTCTCTCTCTCCCTCTCCGTTTCTCCCTCTATCCCTCCCTCCCTCTCTCCATCCTTCCCTCCATCCCTCCATCTTGCCTTCCTTCCCTCCGTTATACTGGGGATTGAAGACAAAGCCTTTGCACTAAGCTATATTCCTGGTACTTTTAATTTTCATTTTTAGACAGGATGTGACTAAGTTGCTAAATTGACTAAACTGGACTTGAACATATGATACTCCTATCTCAGCCTTCCAGAGTGCTTAAACTGTTGGCTTTTCCATCTCAGCAGATAATCATGCTTAGTATTTCAAAGATGAAATAGACATAGTCATCAGTTGGGAAGTTCATCAATATGTAATATCTAAAGTTACCAATTTACCTGCCTTTTAATTTTTTTATCATTACATCTTGTTCTGTATTTGTCCACTTGCCTGCTTTGATAGAATCTTTGAAAGATTTGTCTGTAGTTGATGTTTTCATTCTTGTTTTCCCTCCATCCATCCTTCATTATGATTTCCCTTTGGCTTCCTCCATGTTACTGAGCCTGGTCTTGCTGGGTCCTGATGACCAGCAGACACCCAAATTTATCTTTTTTGACCTTTGATAGTACATCTGTTGCTGTTGATAATTCTTTTCAGCTTTTAATTGTATTGAGGATTGAGTCCAGAGTCTCATGCATGCTAGGCAAGGATTCTGCCACTAAGATACACTGCCAGTACCCTGCTCTTTTCTTCTTAAAAGGTATTCTTCCCTAGGCTTCCCTAGTATATATGCTCCTGGTACTTCTCCAATATTTTGTCTGTTTTTTCCATCTTTTGTCTAATTTTATGACTTAAATTACTATGATACATGTGGATTGACCCAGAATATATGAGAACTGACTTATTTTGGATTTGTAATGTTTTTAGAGTTTATAATGCATAATTTCAACAGAGCATGATAATGTGTCAAAGTCATTTTAAAATAAATCATGACTTGGAAGCAATAAAGGAGGTGTGATATGGGTTTGGAAAGTTTACATGAAGCCGGGTGTGTTGGTGTATGCCTGTAATCCCAGTACTTGGGAGAGTGAGGCAGGAGGGTCACTGAGTTGGAGTCAAGCCTGGGCTACAAAGTGAGTTCAAGGCCAGCCTCAACTACATAGTAAAACCCTGTCTTAAAAAAAATGGAGAAGGAAGGAGAAGAAGAGGAGGAGGAAGGAGAAGAGTTTACATGGAAACCACATGGATTACCACTATATGCCAGAATTACAAATACTAATAATTCTAAATTTAGACTGGGGAGTGACTAAAATTCATACACTGTTGATCATACTATAAACTGGTATAGTCTCTTTGGAAAACTCTCTGGCATTGTCTAGTATAGTTAAAAATATACCTAATCTGCAACCCAATAATAGTACACTCCAAAATAAGGTTTTGTTATTTGACACAGGATATTGCTATATAGTTTAGACTGCCCTTAAACTCACTGTGTAGCCTAAGCTGGTCTCAGACTCACAGTTAGCCTCCTAAATGTTGGGATTGTAGACATGCACTACTATGTCAGACAGAAAAAAGTTCTTATGTCTATCAAAGATACATATAAGGATGTTTATAATGACTTTCTTCATAATAGCCAAAATGTGGAAACAGTCCAGATATGTATCAACAAAAGAGTGAATAAATAAATGTTTCCAGTAAATGGCAAAAATGGATATATATATATATATATATGAATCAACCATCTTTATTTTTTTGTGCAGCCATCTTGTGCTGTAAGTATGAAAGATTCCTGATACTAAAAAGTAAAACAAAACAAAACAAAACAAAATGTACAGAGGGTAGGAGAGAAAGTTTAGGATCCAGGACTTTAAAGGGTACCCTGAAGAGTTAGTTCCCTACCCTGCCTAAATCTGTGCCCTATAAAGCCAACTCACCAAGAGCATACATAGATATTTTTTGGTGGTACCAGGAATTGAACCCACTGGCATTTGACCGCTGAGCTATCTCTTTTAATTTTTATTTTGAAATAGGCTTGTACTGAGTTGTTAAATTGCCTGGTTGAGACATGAACTTATAGTCTTCATGCTTCTACCTCCCAGAGTGCCAGGATTACAGGTAAGTGCAACAATGCCTGGCTCACAATTTGAAAAAAAGCTTTTGTGGTGCTAGGAATCAAACCCAAGGCTTCCTTCCTGCATGGTAGGCAAACCTCATAATACTAAGCTACATCCCCAGCTGCAGATGGATCTTGTTTTAATATTTAAAAACAATAAAAAAAATATGATGTAAAATTTCAAGCATTGTATGAAGCAGTAAAATGGAGTAGAATGGAGTTGGTTTCCCATTTCTAGGTTCTTTTAACTTGATACTATTGTTGATAATTTCTTACATAACTATTTACAGTAATTCAATAAATGGGGTTCATAAAATTCAATCTTGTAAAAACATTGATTTACTCTATTATAATAATGAAAAAACAAAAATTTTAAAGTATGATCTAGTAGTATAACAGGTACTATTATGAAGGTAATAAAACTTTTACTGGCATAACTGACCATATACTGAATGAAGAAGATTCATATGATCACAAGATAATCACTTCCTGATTACTTCCTGGTTTAACTCTGGGGAAGATAAGACTCTTACCCACCTACTCCCTATTTGAAAAAAAGGGACTGGATATCGGGCGAGTCAATTATGTAACATCAAAAATTCGTATCCTTGAAGGAGTAGGGCAAGACAAGTATATAGATACATGTATATCCCTTTTAAAAAGTCGGAGCAACAGGAATCATATTAGAGAAATTACTTTTCCCATTTATTTTTTCCCCACTTCTATTTTGCACATCCTTTCACAAGTGTACACAAATCTTTACCTCATCCTTTCTGTTTTTTTTTTTTTTTTTGTCTTTTTGAGACAAGGTCTCTCTCTGCAGTTCAGGTTGGCCTTGAGCTCACTTTATAGCCCAGGCTGGTCTCAAACTCATAACAATCCTCCTGCTTCAGCCTCCCGAGTACTGGGATTACAGGCATGAGCCACCATGCCCCTCAGGTCTTTACCTCATCTTTTTTTTTTTTAAATTTTATTTAAAGAGGAACAAAAGCATGTAAAGGGTAGAGGAAATACAGAAGTCCAAAAAAGAGATAATAAGAAATCACTAGTTAAAATTACATATTGTCCTCTTAGAAATAGTTGCTCAAGTTACAAAATTAAAGCCTACAAAGTAGACAGTCAAACAGTGAGAGTATAGACAGCTATGCATGCATGAATATCTGTATGTATTTCTATACTTTCTGCATTAGAGGGAAAAACAAAACTTAGCAAGACAAAACAAAACAAATTCCTATAAAAACATGAAACCAAAAAGTCGTATAAAACCACAGTACAAGATGATCTACAGTGATTACTGTGTTGATTCTTATTATCTTCAATAGAATGTCTATATCAACAGGCATAATTGAATATAGCAGTATGATTGAGTATAGCAGTAAATAACAATATTAGTAAAAATAAAATATTGTAGACAGTATAAAACTTCAAAGGCAGGTAATAATCAAACCATAGTGGATATTCTAGCGGATCTTGTCATCTTAAGTGCAGTTGCCTATACTCTCAGACTTGATATTATCAATCATAACAGCTTTGAATAAAATCTATTAATACAAAACAGTGATCAAACCAGATTCGATTATGATCAGTCATGGTAAAACAGTGTAGGTTTTTACAGAGCTTTAGATTAAGTTAATAGGAAATTAAGGATGATTACCATACTATATCCTGTTATTTTCGGGATTACTGTCTATGCCCTCAAATCTAGTACAGGTAAAAATGACTGGAACAGAATATAATACATCTAAGCAGAGTAGTGTGAGTAATGTGGGTTTTAAATCCTGGTGCACTATTTACAATATAGCGTATCAAGACCATCTATATTATAGTTTCTAGTTATCCTTCTCTGCCTCATTTCTGTTATGCTATTTTTCTGCCTTTGTTTGTCTAGTTTTCTCCTTCATTCTACTGCCTGCCCTGTTCATTGAGGCCTTTCTGCCACTGTTCCTAAAATCCTGGTATTTTTTTTTCTCTCTCTAGAATGTCCTTCAGTATTCTCTGTAGTATTGGATTGGTGTTGACAAACTCGTCCAGTTCCTCTTTGTCATGGAAGCATCTTGTTTCTCCATCAACTTCTAGTGACAGTTTTGCAGGGTACATCAATCTGGGCTGGAGGTTATTTTCTTTCAGGGCTTGGAACACTTCACCCCAACTTCTTCTTGATCTGATGGTCTGTGTTGAGAAGTCAGCCGTGATTCTGATGGGCTTACCTTTATAGGTAATCTGTTTCTTTTCTGTGACGGCTTTTAATATTCTGTTTTTATATTAAATTTCTGGCATCTTGATTATTATATGTCTTGGTGTAGACCTGTTTTGGTTGTAGGTGGCTGGAGTTCTGTATGCCTCACACAATCGAATATCATTTTCTTTTCCCATGCTTGGGAAGGTTTCCTTAATTATTTCCATGAATAGCCTTTGTAATTCACCTGTATGTATTCCTGCTTCTTTGTTTACATTCCTTATTCTTAAATTGTAGATTCTCTTGTCATCTTCTAGCCTTTGTATTGTTACTGCCTGTTTCCTTGTTATTTTTAAGAGCTCTTTCCTTTCATGATCACACACTGCCAACTTGTCTTCAAGTTTTGATAGTTTATCCTTAGTTTCTTTTAAGGCGTTTTGCCAGCTTTCAATGGAGTTTTTAATTTCTTGGTAGTCTCTTTGAATCTGCTTCATGTATTCTATATTTTCTTTATATTCTTTATCGAATATTTCTTTCCTTTTTTTGTGTTCCTCCCTTCTTCCATCTGTATCATCCTGAGAGATGCTTCCTGAGAGCATTTCTTTTATTACTCTTCTCATATCCTGCTTTACCTGGTTTAATATTTCAGTTTTGAGCTCATCTACAAGGTCCTGAAGATATCTCTTAATGTCCATTGAAGCCATGTCTGATGTTGTGTGTTTGCCGCCCTCAGTCTCCCTTGTATTTCCTTCTCCTGGATCAGGGCTCTCAGGGTTCTGGGCTGGGGGCCTCCTCCTGCCTCTCTCTCCTGTCATGGCCCTGGCTTCCTCCACATGGGTTACAGTGCAGGTCCCAGCCCCCTTCCCTGTTGGCTACATTTCCTCTGAAGCACACTGGCAAAGGACCTCTGCCCTCTCCTGGCTGCTTTTGTCACTGAGGTGTAAGCAGTGGCTGTGTTTGCCTGCCCCTTCCTACCAGGCCAGCCAAACTTTAGGTGTCTTCACCCGGTTAGTGCATGCTAGGCGCAGGGAATCGATTTGGGATGGCTCATTGGGTCCCTGCCAGGGGCGCGGCCCAGTCCAAGCAAATCCCATGAATCTGCTCTGGGGAGGGAGCAACCAACTGAAGTTACTGCCTCTCCTAGTTCAGGCTCCTCCTGCCTGATTCCAACATGTTGTCCATTTGGTCACACCCTTCCCGTGAGAGTGGTGGTCTTATTCACAGCACTGACCGTGGATTAATGAAGGTCCCTTCACCGGCTCCGCTTTCTGTTGGACTCACCAACCCCCGACTTCAGTGCTGCTGTGCTTCCTGTGAGTGGTGGCGGGAACGAGTTTGGGCGGTTCTGCCAGCCGGCGTGGATTCAAGCTGGCGCAAACTTGGCGGGTCACCATGAAAACATTGTGTCCCATAATTTTTAGCTGTTTCAGTTGTAGTCCTGAAGTATTTGACGAGCTTTTTTACGTTTTAATTTCTTCCTGTGTCAAGAGGAGCCATCTCCCTCTGTCTGGTCTCTCTAGGGTCTTTTATTCTGGCAAATGAGTTGTTTCTCCCAGGAGGCTTTGCATTTTGTTGCTCTCTGATCGGCCATCTTGTCTTCCCCTCTAGAATTAAATGTTTCTTATAAGCAACATATTGTTGGATCTTGTTTCTTCATCCATTCTGCCAGTCTGTTTGTTTTGATTGGTAAATGGAGACCATTTAACATTAATGGTTCACTTATATGTGTTGACTTACTCTTCTCATGTTATTTTCCTGTTGTTGGTTCACCTTTTTTCCTGTTTAATTGCTTGCCTTGCCTGATGGTTTCCTTCTGTTGGGGTTGATGGAGTTGATACCTTTGTTACCTCTTTCTAGAGTATCCATCAAAACGTTTTGGATTGCTGGTTTGGTGTTTATGAATTTCTTCAGTTCTTTGTCATGAGAGAATCTTATTTCTTTATCAGTTCTGAAAGATAGTTTTGTTAGGTACATCAATCTGGGTTGAAGATTGTTTTCTTTTAGAGCTTAAAATACTTCACTGCAAGTTATCTTTGACTTGAGGGTTTGTGTTGAGAAGTCTGCTGTGATTCTGATGGGCCTTCCTTTATAGGTGATTTGTTTCTTTTCTCTAATTTTAACACTGTATTCTTGTGTTAAATTTCTGGAATCCTGACTATTATATGCCTTGGTATATATTTTTTTGATCATAGGTATTTGGAGTCTAAATGTGTTGCTTATCTGTATGTCAAATTCTTTTTCCCTCATAGGAAGGTTTGTTCCATTTCTTTGAACAGGTTTTTTAATGTCATTTGCACCATGTGTGCTTTTTCATTGACTGTTATGAATCTTATGTTATTCTTCTTTGCATCATCTTGTAGCTGCTGGATTGATTTGTTGGTGTCCCTTATGTATTTTGAAAGCATTTTTCGTTTCATGATTGGTAACTGCAGTCCTGTCTTTTATATCTGATATTCTGTCCTCACATTGGCTCATTCTGCTGCATATACTTTCACTGGAAATTTTAATCTCCTGGATATCTGTTTGAATCTGTATAGATTTTATTTCTTTCCTATGTTGTATTTCCATGTTTTCCATCATTTTCTTCCTTTTTAAAAATCTGTATCTGCTGTAGTCACTAAGCATGCCTTTCATTATGGTTACCATCTCTGTCGTTAATTTCTGATTTCAATTTTTTCTAGTGTCTTAGTCATCTGCTTTGTTACTTCTGATGTTACCACTTCAAAGATGTATAGGTGGGTGACTTCCAGATTGTTCAAGTTTATTGCAGCTTGAGTTTGCCTTTGGTGAGCTGGAGGTCTGGGATTGCATTTTACTTAAGTATCTTCTCATTTCTCTTTCTTTTTTTGTGTCTGTCTTTGTGTCTTTCTTTCTTTCTTTCTAGTTTAATTACTGGGTTGATATTGGCAACTTGCCTATGGGCAGTAGCTTTATTGCTAGTATTTAGAACCCTTATGAAGCTGGGCATGGTGGCACACACCTGTAATCTCAGCATTTGTGAGGCTAAGGCAGAAGCATTGCAGTGAGTTCAAGACCAGCCTAAACTCCATAATAAGACCCTGTCTCAAAAAGTTGAAAAAAAAAAAACCTTATGAAATTAGTGCCCCTCAGAGGTATCTTCCAAGTGTAGCTGGCTTATGGCTTTTAGGTCTGTTGGAAGATCCTACCTTTTCACTTATTGGAGATGAGAAGTTGTTGCTTACTTGGCCCAGCCCCTGGTTGTTTGGCACTGACCTACAGTATTTTTTATGATCCTGAGGCAGTCTCAGTGTTGTTATATTAGGAAGAACAACTGATAATAATAATTATGTTATCTTGGTTAAAGTGGTACAATAAGCAATAATAATAGCATCAGACACAGTCTAGAAAGTGACAAACTGAGGCAGCTGTTATTTTGCAATGTTTAACCATATGAATTAGATTTCTGGTTATATAACAAAATCTAACATGAACCAGAAAATTGTAGGCAGTAAATAAACCCTCAATATGGCAATTTTACCCTTTGGGGGGAAAATTTAAAAGGGGTTAGGTTAAAATAATGAGAAGTAGAAGAAGAAGGGATTAGAAGCAAGGTTGGAGGACAAAAGATCATGCAAGCTTTGGGAAACTTGTAAAAAATACAAGAGGAAAAGAGAAAAGAAATAAATAAAAACCAGAACAGAACAACAACAACAACAACAACAAAAAACTAGAAACTGTTCATACTCATATAAAAACAAAAGCAAACAATAAAAAAACAAGGAAAGAAAAAACAAGAAAAAAAAAGTCCATTTCAAAGGGTGTTTCTGCTGTCAATGGTAGAAAACATAGACAGAGTCCAGATCTGAATTGATTAATCCCAACAACCCAGCCATAGATTTATGGTGGGGTAGTGGAAAATCCTGAAGAGCTTGCATGTTTAGTTCCACTGAACTCTGTGGCTGGAACCAGATTCGCCCAGCCTGTATTAGTCCATGTTTCTTTTGTCTGCTTGAACTTGGCTCCCTGATCTCCTGCTTAATTTGGCAACCTGATCCTGCAAGCCACTGTATGGTTCCAGGCCACAACTATTCTGAGTTGTGAGCTTAGTTGGCCCCTCCCTAAGATGACTACTGGCCAATCTCCTTCTGGTGAATATCTGAACCCAAATAACTCACCAGCCACTGCAGTCTGTTGTGTCCACTGCTGTGTTCCACTGGTGCACTTCTCTGTGGAGGCCTCTGGGGTCTCTAGTAGTCACTGTGCATCTGCAGGTTTGAGGTGCCCTTTCTAGGCAGTGAGTCTGTGGGTTCAGGGGAGAAAGTCCTGCCTGCTGCCATCTTCATATTTGTTGAATTCTCATCTCTTTACTGTACCCATGGGCTACAGTTCTTGCTTCAGATCCTTGCTAGGCCACAGGGACCTTCCAGAGTTAAACACAAGAAAGTGCAGAAAATCTGTCCATACCACTAAAGACCCAGAATATTTAACCAAGGGCCTGGATCTTACAGCAGTGTCTTGCGTGAGTCTAGATGAAGACCTAGAGCCCATGACAGTACCTCCCACGAGTCTGACTGGAGGTCTAGAGCCCACAACAAGGACTTATGCCATCTGTTTTACGGATCTGCTGGGGAGATCCAAAGGTCAGAGTGGAAGCCAGAAATTCTATGCCAGCGGGGTGAAGGAGCTGTGCCAGTAGATTGAGGATTCTACAATTGGAGCTGAAAAGTCACACTCAAAATAAGGATCAGGGCTCCCTTTGAAAAGTACCACAGCCATCCTTAGCAACAATGAGGTCCTGAGCTCCTCTGATAATGAGAACAGTATAGTACATGTCAGGAAGCCAGCATGACAAGATTCTCCTGGAAATTAAACAGCGCACATCTTCCCCTCTGGAGCTAGGAAGCAATGCTTAAGGTAAGGACCAGAGCTCCCCCAAAGAGAACCACAGCCACTCTCACCAACAAGGTTCTGAGCTCCTCTGATGATAATGGCCAAACTCATATTGGGGATGCTAGTCATGATGAGCTCCTCCAGGAGAACCAGTGGCCCGAAACAGCAACACTTGGAAGAATCTGTAACACCCAGCTCCTCTTCTCCACATTTCTATGTATGCTGGCAACTTTCCCCCAGCATCTACCTTCAGCACCATGCTGATTTAATTTAGCTGGTGTTAAGTTGACCACCAGTCTTTAGTCCATAACAGAGCCTTAGGAACCATGTGTTAACAACTGTATGAATGCATTTTATTTTGGATTTTTGTTAAAGTGGGAAAATATGCAGAGTGCATAGTTTAGGGATACAATTGGAAACATTGAGAAATAAATCTTTTCATCTTTTTAGCCTTAGCACAACACAGAAAGTCACATTTTACAATAGATATGAATTTAAGTTTGTTTTTTTTTTTTTGAGATAGTATTTTGCTCTGTAGTTCATGTTGGCCTTGGACTCACTTTGTAGCCTAAGCTTGAGCTCACAGAGCTTCTCCTACCTCAGCCTCCTGAGTGCTGGGATTACAGGCATGTGCCATCATGCCTGGCATATATTTAAATTTTTAGGAGAGTCTATTGTATCCATAGTGTGAAATCCTAGAAAACTGCATATTCTCAATATTAAATGAAAAACATTAAATGAAAAAAGATATAGCTCTAAATACTTTGTAAATGCAACTAAGTAAATGTGGTTATGAAAGAAAGCAGAGAGAAAATATACTAAAGTATACCACTAATGTTTATGTAGGAAGTAATGCTTTTTTCCTGTTGTCTCTGTTTTCAGAATTTCTGAAAATATTTAAAACGTTAAAAAACCTGATTCTTTTTAGTTTCTAGAAATTATTTTTCAAGTTTTGAACACATGGAAGTGAAGATTTTGATACTTTTATTTTTCAGTGTCATGTTAAGAACTGAGCCATATATGATTTAAAAACTGGGTTACATTAAAGTTACTTTGAATTACAGTAATTTGTGCAAATTGAAAAGTTTCAAATTAGACGTGGTGATGCACGTGTATGATCCCAGCACTTGGGAGGCTGAGACAGAAACTTTGCTGTGAGTTTGAGGCCTGTCTGGGCTACATAGAGAGTTCAAGACAACTCCCCATTCCCCACAAAAAGTTCTAATTTAGGACAGTTCTAACTGTAGAGATTTTAAAATGGTAATTAGACAAAAAGATTAAGATGACTTCATTTAACTATTTTTTGTAACACATTAATATGAAATTTTTTTTTTTTTTTTTTGTAGTGGGGATCGAATTCATGACCTTGTGCTTACCAGGCAAGTGCTTAAGCTGCTAAGCTAAATCCCCAGCCCAATTCTGTGGGTTTTTTGGCCTTTTTTTTTTTTTTGGTCTTTTTTTGAGAATAGTCACACTAAATAGTATAGGCAGGCCTTGAACTCACAGTAATCCTTCTGCCTCAGCTTGGTGTCCCACCTCGCCCAACAATATAATGAAATTCTAAATTTCATGTTACCAGTTTTATATGTAATTTTCCACATTTTCACATTTTGTAAAAAATTCCTTTGTATTGAAACATTTCATTTGACTGTTTCATCTAGGCCATGAAAAAAAAATCTACCTCTAAGGCAGCTGTTTTTATATCCTTGTCAGGAATCCCTTTATACTCTCATGTATCCATACTTCTAGGGACCTTGGTAAAATCACTAAGCGATTGTCTTGAGGTTTTAGTCTCTCTGTCTGTAATAGCCAGAAAGTACCTCCTTCTTTTCCCCTTAGAAGGTAGAGAAATATATATCCTCTAGTTTCTTTTTTTTTAAAAAAAGTATTCTTCCTTTTTTTTTTTTCTTTCTATTGTATTTCAGGCTGGCCTCAAACTTGTGGCTACCCTCTTGCCTCAGCTTTCCAAGTGCTGTGCATATAGGTGTGCACCACCACTACTGGCCAGAAGTCCTTCTTATTGTCCCTTGTGATCCTCAGAGTTAACTATATAATTCTTATGTAGCTTGAGAATGATAGTGAACAGATGTCCGCAAAACCAGCTTTTATTTTTTCAACGTGGGAACCTTGCACATGGGGTATTTGACTCCTATTGTTTTCATTTTGGCCCTTGAGGCCCCTGCTGAAAACTCAGAGAAGACAGGAAATGTAGCATTTACATCCTGTTATATTAGCTGATATTATTGTTTTGTCTACTCACAAAAGTAGTACATAATGAGTAAATGCATAAGCTTTGGAGTAAAGCAGAACTAGGTTTCAACTTCTTCATCCTCAAAACAATGAGACTATTTGCTATTATAGGTAACAGTAGCTTCTTGCCAGGGTTGTTTTGAGAATAAAATGCAGCTTTGTCTCCTGAGTGCTAGGATTGCAGGTATGCACCACCATGCTAGGCTGCAGTAATTACTATTAAAAGTATTACTTTTGTATACAGACATACCTCTTTCAGTTCTCTTATATTTTTCCTCTTTACATTTTATTTGCTGAAAATCTTTGAATAGTGGTATTTAGATGCCTATAGTCACTGTAAATTATTTAAAAAGAATTTAGTCTGCTTTGACCTCAGTTGTGTTTTTTGTTTAGTTTGTTTGTTTGAAACAGGATCTCACTTTGTAGTTCAGGCTGGCCATAAACTCATTATGTAGGCCTTAAACTCATTTTGTAGTTCAGGCTGGACTCTATAATTTGCTGTGATCCTCTGAGTTCTGGGATTACAAATTTGTGCCACCACACTTGGGTCAGTCTTGCCATTAAATGGCAAATACTTTCCTCTTCACTTAATGACTTCTTTCTGGGAGAATAATAATGATAAGAGTCATATATCATTAAATTAAAATATTTGGAAAATATTTAGCCTTGGAATTATATTTCCTCAGTCTGTCTCCCCTCCCCTCCCCTCCCCTTCCTTCCCTTCCCTGTACCAGAGATTGAACTTGGGGGCTCAGGTTTGCTAAGTATACATCCTATCATTGAATTACACTCCCAGCCCCAAAATATGTTTTAAACTGTATTTTTCTTGGGTAAATTTAGTTGAATGTCTATAAAATGCTGATATTTGATAAAATATGACTTTATAGGCTTACTCTTTTTATCCCCCATTCTTGGGATTGAATCTTGGGCTTTGTCTCAGTCCTTTTCTTTTCTTATTTTGAGACAGGAACCCCCTAAATTGCCCAGGCTGGCCTCATTTGTGAACTTGCTATTTCAGCCTCCCAAGTAGTTAGGTTTATAGGTATGCATCACTGCGCATAGCTCTAGGCTTACCTCTTTACGTTAGTCTTTTATTTAGTATAATTATTATGTTTCAGTCCTAGGATGTGATTTGACCGTGTACTAGTTAGGGTGTATGTTAGCAGCATATACAGGTATTCTGCTATAAGACAATTAGTTTGCATTCCTTTTACAAAAGCCTAATAGGCAGAAGAGATGGCCTAGAATCCAACTAAATGACTTGAGAAATCAATAGGATAGTGGGCATTTAGACCATAGATTATCATCTTATGGGTTAGCTAAACATTTCTAATATATTCTTGACTGTTGAAATATTCACTGAATAAATTGTTTTTATCCCGTTGGGCCAGAATAATAATGTATATGAGTTTTTGTTTGCTTGTTTTGTTTTGTTTTGTTTTGTTTTTTTGAGACCAGGTTCTGCTGTGGAGTTCAGGCTTCCTTGAATTTAATATGTAGCCTACACTAGCCTCAAACCCACAGGGATTCTCCTACGTCAGTCTTCCTGAGTGCTGGAGTTACAGGTTGTGTGCCATTGAACCTGGTCAATAGTGTGTCTTTTTTGCTATATCTAAAATATCATATTTTCCATAAATAAAACATTTTTATAACCCTAATTTCAGAATTGGAATATACATTATTAAGGTTTATAAAGGAAACTCAGGACAAGGCAGGTGTTTCCGGGACCTTGTCTTTTATACTGCTAATATAGGCATCTGATAATTTTGATTTTTTTCTTCCTACTGTTATCAGAATCTTGTTTTTTTTTTAAGTTTTATTTCGGTTTTCTGAGACAGGGTCTTACCAAGTAGCCCACACTGGCGCAAACTTGCTGTAACCCTCCTGTCTCAGTCTCACAAGTGTAGGATTACAGGCATGCACCACCACACAGGCCAATCTCCTGGTTTTTGTCTCTCCTGGCTGGCTATTCCAAAATGTTTTCGGGTAGCTACTTCTAAAAGTAGCTCACTAATTACTGGGTTTTGAGTTGCTCTCTTCTCCTGGAGAAACAAGCAAAAATCAGTGGCAAAGTTTATTTGAAAAAGTAAAAGTGAAAAGTAAGGGAAACTGGCTCTGCAGAGAGAGCTTGGGCTGATTAAAAGAGGAAAATATAAGATAACACCCTGGAGAAAGTCAGGTGGGTCATCATGAGGGAAGCCACCCTAGCAAGGTCTTTTTGGTGTCTGTCCTTTTATACTGTTGAAATCTTGAGGAAACCTGCCAGAACGTCTACATAGCCTCAGGCTGACACCAGGTCTAGGGTATCTTAATTAAAAACCATGTGTTATTGGGGAACTGTTTTGTACCTGTGTCCCAGGATCTTGTACTTAACGGGCCACACCTACTTCCCCAGCTAGTTTTGGCATGCCCAAATCTCCTATGTCACCATCACACAAAGCACATTGATTTCCTGTGAGGATAATTTCCAAATCTGTATTGGTCTGTAGGCTCCAAAGTAACTCTAGAAATTAAGGAGCCAGTTCACATTCCTGGGGATTTTGAGTTTCTCTGTAAATACTGATAAAAAAAAATTTGGCAAACTCCAGAAGCTGGTGTGGGAGTTGTGTGGGGTGGTATATGTTTAATAATCCTAGAACTCAGGAGGCTGAGACAGAAGTTCAAGTATAAGGCCAGCCTAAACTACTATGTTATAGACAGACAATTTTTTGTTTTTGTTTTTTAAAAAGAAATGAAGTCCAGGTATGGTGGCACATGTCTGCAATCACAGTAGTTGAGAGGCTGAAGCAGGAGGATTACTGTGAATTCAAGCCCAGCCCGGGCCACAAAGTGAGTTCAAGGCCAGCCTGAACTGCATGGTAAAACCCTATCTCAAAAAGACCAAAGAGGGTGGTGGTGGTGGGGGGGTGTGGAGGGGAACAAAGAAGAAAAGAAAAATAACTGGTTGGGAAGTTGGTGTTTTTCTACTTTATTTAAAGTATTTTTCCCCAATGACCCCTACAGCCTGTAAGGACAAATAGTTGTCAGTAGAGAGTTTTAAAAATATGAACATACTCAATATGTCCCTGCAAAAGTAAATCAGACACAGGTTAAATATTACATGTGTCTCTTGTATGAGAAACCCAAACTATAAGTAACCTAGGAGCAAAATCAAAGAGAGGATAGGAAGTTAAAATATATATATTTATTTATGTTCCTTCAAGATAAAAATGGTATTTTAATAAATGATAAAATAATGGTTTTTCTAAAGAAACATGATTTACAGAGAAAGTATATTTGTATTTGTTGCTATTGTTCTTCCAACAAATGTGTCATGTGTAAAACTAATGTGTACACATTTTCTGCACAGATTTTGAGTAAGTTTATTTAAACATTTTTAATGCAGTACTGTACAATTAGTTTGCAATTAGTTTGTAGTTAATAGACATTGGAGAAATAGTTTAATAGTCAAAATAACAAAAATCTTAACTAACTTTAGGTGAATAGATTTGACAAATGAGTATTTCGATTTAGTCAGCGAAGCTCTTCTTTCACCAGCTGTATGTATTTTCAGTTACTGTGGCCTTTTGTATTAGTTTGCTAGGGTTGCTACAATGAAAAGGCACTGCCTAGATGGCTTCAACAACAGAAACTGTTATTTTCACAACCAACTTTAGAGATTAAGTTAATGGGATTTCTCTTGAGGCCTCTCTTTGTGCCTTGTAGGTATCTGTCTTCTGTTTGTTTCTTCATATGGTCATCCCTCTGTATATATTTGTGTCCAGATTTCTTCTCATATTGTATTAGGACCCATTCAAGCAACTTGATTTTAATTTAATTATATTTTTGGATTTTGGGGGGGGGTACTGGGGATTGAACTCATGACCTTGTGCTTGCCAGGCAAGCACTTATGCTGCTGAGCTAAATCCCCAGAAATTTAATTATCTTTTTAAGTGCCCAATTTCTAAATTTCTAAATACAGTCATATTCTGAACTACTGGGGGTTAAGATTTTAACATGAATTTTCAGGGTACCCAGTTTAGCCCATAACATCCTCTTTATTTATTTTTGTCTTTTTGAGACAGGGTTTCTCTATGCATTTCAGTCTGGCCTTGAACTCACTTTGTAGTCCAGGCTAGCCTGGAACTCCTGCCTCAGCCTCCTGTGTGCTGGGATTACAGGCAGAATTACAGGTGTATGCCACACCCATCTGCAAACTATTGTTATTATTGTGTTGCTACTTATATTAATATTATTCATTTGTATGTAAAATACCCAAAGATGTTTTCTCATTCTACAGATAAGGCAACTCTAGTCATTAAGGTACTTAAAGTAATAGACATCACAGATTTTTGTCTTTTCTATATTCAGGATTTTGACATTCATTCAGCAAATATTTACTGAGGGAATACTACTTGGTGCATACTCTTCTAAGTGCTGGGGATATAGTAATGAAAAAGTCTACATGCATTAGGGAGACAATAAATAAATACAGTAAAAGAAAATCAGATAATGATAAGTCTTATTTTCCATAATTTTGGAGGAAAGGAGCATTGTTTTAGATAGGATGGACAAAGGAAGTAGAAATTGAGTAGAAATCAAAAATAAGGGAGGGAAAAGGAGAATGGTGGCCTGGATTAGTCGTAGTTTGAAGGAGGTGGTTTGAAGCTGGAGCCGCCAGGAGTTACCACTGGATTATTTATGGATAACTCCTAGGGTCATGTGGCTGTAGCCAGAAAAACCTCCAGTTGAACCTGTTCAAATAAGTGAATCAACAACAAAAAGGACTTGTAGACCCTTGGAAAGTTTTACAAGTTATGCAATAACCAACTTTGTAATACAGTCACATAGTTAGCATTATTCTAAGTCCTTGGCCTACGCTTCAAACTTCTAAATATAATCTGTACTACACCAACTGTAATTTTTCATTCTTTCATTTAAAAAAAAAAAACTTCAAAGAGTTCCCATGACAAATGTCACAACTAACTTGATAGAACTGTGAAAGAAACTTACTTTTGAAGACTCATATTTCTTGCTTTGCAATGAGGCCCAATAACTGCTTAAGAAATTTGTGTGTATTATCAGTATTATTAGGATTTTTAGAGTCTCTGCTATTTGGGGAGCCATTTTTAGTTACCATTAAGGCTGTTTCCTCTGATAGGGGTATTTAAAAGGCTGATATATCCTGTATATATGCTTGCTTTGAACATTTGCTATTTACAGAACAGTCAAGAAGATGATAAAAGTTTGAAAAGTAGAAGCCATTTTGACATTTGCTTTTTCTCTCCATTGGTTTGATTCTTTCATTTTTTTAGCTAAATTTTTTAAATTTTTAAATTTTTATTAGTACATGTTTGCAATACATAATGATTATATTCATATGGGAAGTTGGTACATGCACATAATTCTTTTTATGTCCCCTTCTCCTCCCCTCCCTACCTCCTACTTTCCTCTCTTAGTTGCCTTTACATTTACAAAAGACCTATGTCCTTATCTTCTTGTTTCTGGTTATCTTTTATTTTTACTTTTTATTTGTTTGTTTTGGTTGAGACAGGGTCTCACTATATAGTTCAGGCTGGCCTTGTAGTGATGTCAGTCTCTAGGCTTCCCCAATACTGGGTTTACTGGTGTGCGACACTGTCTGCCTTATTTTTTATTTTTGTGTTTTTTTGAGATGGAGTCATTATGTAGCTCAGGTTGGCTATGAACTTACTATGTAGTGCCCAGGATGGCCTCAAATTTGCATCAAATCTTTTGCCTCAGTCTTCAGTGTGCTAGGATTACAGTCATGTGCCATGCCTAAGCCTGGGTTTCCTATGTAAGAGAAACCATGTAATATTTAAGCATGTTTCTGATTTATTTCACTTAACATTATAGTGTCAAGGTACATCCATTTTCCTACAAGTGACTCAAATTTATCCTTTATGGTAGAGTAGTACTCCATATTATATAAATACTACTACATTTTCTTTATCCATTCATCCTTTAATGGATGTTCCACCTGCTTTCAGGATTTAGCTGTTAAGAGTTGTGCTGCTGTGAACATGGGTATGCATGTAACATTATATAATACAATGTCTTTAACTTTTCTTGGAAGATACCTAGGAATAGTTGGGTTAAATTTCTGTTTTTAGTTTTTTAAGGAATCTCTATACTGATTTCCATAGTGGGTATACTAGTTTACATCCCCACCCACAATGTACAAGGGCTCTTTCTTCTCTCCCAGCCTTATTAGCATTTTTTATTTGATTTCTTGATGGTAGCCTTTTGTTGTAGTCAGGATTTGCAAAGGATTTAATACAGGACACATAATTTATAGTTAAGCTGGTAAGAGTATTGTATTTAAAAAAAAGCCAAAGGCTGCTTATTATTAAAATATCTAACAATAGTTGCTTATTGTGGTAATTTATGTTTTTGTATATTTTTCAGGGAACTTATTTTGTTCTATTGCTAAATAAAAGCCGTTAGGTTTATGAACATTTTGAATGCATGAAGTTGATCTAGCAGTTGACTATTTCCTGTAAGAGTTGATGCCTTCATATCTTTTCTCTTGCCTGGTGCTAAACAAGTCTTCCATAATTTTTTGGTCACACTTCCCCATAATAAATATATTTGCAACCCCTCTCATACACATACCTGAAACAAACATTTCTGAAGCAATACTTTTTGATTTTTTAGCATGCATGTACTTTCGTGTTTTTTTCTGTTTTATTTTATTTTATGTTATTTTATTGAAAACATTTAAAAACTTCCAGTTAGGTTGTAGAAGGACTTGAAAGATCTTTGTTTCTACATAATACAGTCATACTTTGGTACTCAGCTGCTTTGAAACTTTTTGAAATTGGTACTTAGTGCATTTTGATGTGAAAATTTTGTCCCATTACTCATTGCTTGGTACTCAGTACATCTTGTTGGGTGTGGATTGCCCCAAACTCACTACCCTTTCCAGCCAAAACAGTTTTTTTGGTAACAGTCATTTTTTATATTCATCAACCTCCCACAACCAATAAACAATGAGTGGTACCTCAGTACCTCTGTAACAAGAACATCCTTGGCAAAATAAAATGTCATGTATTTCTCTGTGGCTGCTGAATAACAGTAGATATAATTTCAAAGTGAAATGAGCAGAGAGCTACAGTAACTTTTATTCTTGGGGGAATGTACATAGTGTAGATATGAGTAGACAATATAGATGGCGAGATTTTACAGAATTAAGTAAAGCCCTACTGGTTAACAGTATGAACTTTGGGAATTAGAATGTGGATTGAAATCTAGAAGAAACCCAAATACAAAAACAACTGGCCCAACAATTATCTTTTCCCTTCTCCCAATTTTTGCTAAGAAAGTAGCACTGGTGGAAGACACGGAGGGCATAAAGATATTTCATACTCCATGTATTTGTGTAATAATGTCCTGCCAGAGTTGAATAAGGTAAGTTAAAATACCTAAAACTTTAGCCACATCATTTCCTGCTCAAATATTGACAAAATTTAAAAAGGAGCAATTTGAGAGATTAGAGGTTTGGCTGATTTCTAATGAATTCCATTTAATAAAACCTGTCACCTAACCTCAGATCAATTTGACCATAGGAGGAATTTGAATGATACACCCTTCAACCTAATTGCCAAACAGAGGAAAGGCTTATAGTCTTAGAAACAAACAAACAAAACAAAAGGTACACCTTATCTTCTACCATTCTTTTTAAGACAATAGTATAATTTTAAATTAATATGTAGCTCAGTGGTAGAGCATAAGCTTAGCATGTGCAAGGCCTTGGAGTCAAGCTTTTGCACCAAATAAAATTACAAGACACTGGAATAAAGAGGAAAATTTGAATCACAATGAAGAAAAAATTAATCAATATAAGAAAACTTGGAAATAACCTATTTGTTGAATTAATCAACAAGAATTTTAAGATTATTATACGTTGACAGCCAGATACAGTGGCACATGTGTAATGCCAGCATTTGGGAGACTGAAGCAGAAGGATTGCCATGAGTTCAAGGCCAGCCTGGGTTATTTAAGTGAGTTGAAGGTTAGCCTGCACTATATAGTGAGACCTTGTCTCAAAAAAGAAGAAAGGTTATCATACTTTAAATAATATACAATAAAAATTAACATAAGTAATGAGATGGAGTATTTTAGAAGACAAATGAAAAATTAAGAAAAAAAGAAAAAGCAATGGCTGACATGCATGTAATCTCAGCACTTGGAAGGCTGAGCCAAGATTGCCACAACTTTGAGTACAGCCTGGGTTACACAGTGAGACCCTGTCTCAAAAAAAAAAAAAAAAAAAGACAAAAGAAAATTTAAAACTAAAGGAATAAAATAACTGGAATAAGAATTTTAGATAGGCCTGAAAGCAGATTGAACATTTCCTCTTTAAGAAGAAATGGCTGGTGAACTCAAATACAGGACAATTGAATTTTCCAGAGAGAAACACAGGAAAAAGGGGGAAGGGAATAATTAACAAAGCCGAGGTAAGTTATGAAATAATATTAAGTGGTCCAACAATATATGTAGTTGGAATCAGTGTTTTTAAAACTGTGTTTGTTGAGAGGGGCTTGCTATTCAGTCACTGTAGCACAGGCTAGCCTCGAACTTGGCAGCGGTCCTCCTGCTTTAGCCTCCTCAGTGCTGGGAGGAATGCATGTGTGTGTCACCATGCCGGGGTAAGGTTGGCAACTTTGAGGTAATTAAGAAAAATACTGTAAACTCACAAGTTTATACCTAGCAAAATTTGCCAAAAATGAAGATGAGATCATTATTTTAGATTAATGAAAGTAGAAAACATTTGTCACCAATAGGGTCTATACTACAAGAAAACAGCTAGGGCTGGGGATTTATCTAGCTCAGTGGCATAAGTGCCTGCCTTATAATCACAAGGTCATGAGTTCAATCCCCAGTTAAAAAAAAAAACAACTAAAGGGAGTACAAGAAATCAGTAATAAATCTAAATTCACAGACAAGAAAACTGAAATCCAGAAAGATAAAATGACTTTCCTAGTTCACAGTTAGGACTCTCATTTCTTCTGGTTTTTAGGCTAGTGCTCTTTGTTTAAGGAACAGTATAATAGAGTGAATGAAAAAAGCAAATAAAATAGTTGTATTCAAATATGAATACCAGTCCTACCAGCTATCGGGACTATGAATTAATAGGAAAATCATTTATCTCCATTTTTTGCAGGTGAAAAATGTGGTATAGAGAATACTACCCTTTTTTTTTTTTGTCATTTTGAGACAGGATCTTGCTATGCAGTTCAGGCTGGCTTTGAGCTCAGTTTGTAGTCAAGGCTGGTCTCAAACTCACAACAATCCTCCTGCTCAGCTTCCCAAGTACTGGGAATATAGGCGTGAGCCATCACTCCCAGCCAATAACACCAATTTTATAAGGCTAAAGGGATTTAAAATGTTTATTAAAGTATCTTGCACATCGTGGGCATAAAATAAACATTAATTATCTTTCCCTCTGTTGTACTATGCTGCCTTTTTTTTTTAAATCAGTGGAGTTTTTTTTTTTAGAGGAATCATTTTTTTGCCAGAGATTTTATCTCTTTCCTGAAATGGAATCTTTATGGCACCCATAATGATTCTGTTTCCATTTGGCTGTGTTACTTGCAGTAGCTAAGTAGCTGAAATCCTTTTGGCAACCATTTTCTTCAAATAAAGTTATTTTGGAATCAAACCTAAAACCAGTGTTTTTAAAACAGACATCTGCACCTAGTTCTCTTTTCCTAGGACAAAAGAAGAGCTAAGAGCTTAAGGTTGAATAGCAATGAATTGAATAATACTTTTTGGGGCTGAATGCATTGGTAAGGAAGAACTTCAGATTTTATTTAAGAATATAGTTGTAGTTGGGGATGTAACTTGGAGGGAAAGCTTACCCTTAGCATAAGCAAGGCCTTGGGTGTGATCATCAATACCAAATAAAACACAGAAACGCAGTATGAGGCTGAGGCTGAGGCTGAGGATCCAGCTCAGTTGGAGTGCTTCTAGCATGCACGAAGCCCAAGCTCAGATCCCCAGTGCCATCAAAAACAAATAGAAGAGTATGAAATACAGCTCTAACAGCTTATTTTAGATTTCATGATCAAAATATGTGTAGAGATAGATAATAGTGGTTCTACAGAATCTTTTTTTTTTAAATAGCAGAGTTTTTTAGGAAAAGAAGTATACCTCACAGTGTGAGGGTGGACAATCCATATGAGAGTGAAGACAGTGGCCCAAAATCTTAACTTGAATATAAAGGTTGAGTTTTAAAGTTTAGAATAATTGCATGTATTCACTTTTCCAAAAAGATCTGAAATTCCTTACAAATATGTCATTAAATCCAAATCTTCATTTGCCTGAAAGCAGTGAAAATTTAATATAAGATTGTTTTGCTAAGTTAGAATTGTCTCCTATGTGAAATTCACTGTGTATTTTGCTTACTGAAGTGAATTAACATTGTTTAATTGAATGATTCTTACTTCATTGTTAGGGATAGAGAAGACCAGTTGTTAGGTTTTTTGACGCAATAAGAAAGAAGATACAAAATAAAAAGTAGCCTTTATTCCCAGGATGTTGAGAGAAGAACTCCATGGCTATAGAAGCCTGGAATTCTCTGACCGGATTGTGGGGCATGGGATATACGTATAACCTCTGACCAGGGGCAGTGCTTAGGGTGGGCATAGATGACGCGCGAGGAGCTGATTGGAACCCTCTGCGTGTGCAAACAGGAAGAGGAGTTGCAGTTAGGGCTGAGGAAGAAGCAGAAAGTGGTAGGTTTTCCTGACTTGGTCTTCTGCCATATTAGACCACCGCCATGATTGTTAGACCACTTCCATGACTGTACAGTAATTTATTCTAGGGCAAAATCCTTTCATTCCCGTCTTTTTATTATTAGGAAAAGGGCGAAGCCTCTCTCTCTTAGTACTTCCTGCTGAAAGGGGGGTGCCATATTGGGGTTTAGGAAGGTTGATGGGATGATGGTTGATGCCCATGTAGAAGGTGGTGCCAGTTGTTTTAGACAGGACAACTTCATCATTGGTGAATGCCTGCATCTTAGACTGGTAAAACAAAGAGACAAGGTGCTATGAGGAGGTAGGCCGCTATCATATTTAAGGACCCAGGAAAAGTAGAAGGAAAGGTGCCTTTGATTTAACTATGCCATTTTATCAGGAACTCAGTGAGGTGGAATTCTGAAAAATAAGTGTGGGGTTAGGTGGAGTGAAGTTATGAGAGGTGATTATTATCCCATTTGAAAGGGTAAAAATTAAAAGTATAGGTAGGCAAGGCTTGTATCTGGTCCAGGAGTTGAGCTGGAAAGAATAAGAAGCATGAGAAATACAAAGCCTGATAACAAAACATGACTTAGCCTGAGAGTTGTGGCTGTGAGGCCTTGGTGAGACGGAGATAGATGGGTGATAGAAGATGAGATGACTACTCAGGATGGTTAGATTCAGAGTTGGGAAGACACCACTTAGCTTGCATGATGTGGAACTGGGATGGCAGTCTAGCAACTTTGACTGCTGTTGGGGTTGCCAAGAAGACCAGGTAGGGGCCGCTCCACCTTGATTGTAGTCCTTGGCATGACTTCCTATAACAGGACTTCAGTAACTACATCAGCAGTCAACCTGGTTGTGGGAAAGGCTTTTATCCATCCTGAAAAAGTACAAACAAAGATGAGAAGGTATTTGAGAGTTTTGTGGCAGGGCATGTGTGTAAAAATCTACCTGCCAGTCCTGACCAGGGTGTGTCCGTTAAATTGATGAATAGGAAAGGAAGGGTGGTATGTGTCCCTGAGGAGAGGTTTTATTATAGAGATAACAGGTGTAAGTTGTTGAGACCTCAGAGTGTCTGGGTCAGTCTACATAAACACGAAGAAATCCTGACAATTAGGGTGTAGGGAAAATGGTAAAAAAGGCATTTGTAAAATTTACAACTGTAAAGTGAGTGGTGGAGGGAGGGATATGAGAGAGCTTGGTATAAGGGTTTGGCACCACTGGATGGATTGGGGTAACAGCATTATTGATTATTTCGAGGTCTTGTACGAGATAAGAGCCATCAGGCTTGAGTACCAGGAGAACAGGAATGTCATAGGGTGAATGAGTAGGTTTAAGAAAACCATTATCTAAAAGGCGCTTGATTATAGGTTTAAGTCCCTGTAAATGTGAGGGAGCTATGGGATATTAGGGAAGGCAAGGAAAAACTGAAGGATCCCTAAGTTGAATTAAAATAAGCATGGCATGGGTAGTGCGGGTGTAATTAGAGGTATCTTAAACTATGGGATTGACCAGAGAAGAAGATCTCTACCTAAAAGGGGTACTGGGAATAGAACTCAGGACCTTGAACTTGCCAGTAAAGTGCTGCACCATTGAGCTAAATCACTGGCCCTTTCTGTAAAGGCTGCATAGGTTGGCCATCAACACCCACTATAGAGACTGAGGACTTAATATAAGGGCCTTAAAACTCAGGGAGAACACTATTATTTGGTCTCTATGTCCACAAATACAGAGAATATCTTACCTGAGACCTCCAGTGGGACTTGGGGCTCTGAGAAAGATACCTTAATGGGGGGCTGTGGACCCCGAGTCCCATCAGTCTTCAGCAGCAAGTCTGAGTAGATCAGTCAGTGATGAATCTGGCGGTGCTAAAATCTCCTGTGAGGGCAAGGAGTTAGAGGATGGCTTATCCGCTCTCCAGCAGCTAGGACAGTCGCTCTTCCAATGGCCCTTGAGATTGTAATAGGGGCAAGGCCCCAGAGGAATGCTGGGTTGGGGCACTCTCTTGCCCAATATCCTTTTTTGTTGCACTTGAAGCATGGTCCAGGAGGGGCTCGGGCAGCTCTACCTTGTCTCAGTTTACCTGTCTCAGAGCTCCAAGTGTCACTGTTTAAAGATCAGATTGTTATTTTTCCTTTTGATTTTTATCTCTGTTAAAAACATGAAAAGCCACATTAAGAAGGTCTCTCTGTGGGGTTTTAGGGCCAAGGTTAGCCTTTTTGTCTTGGAATCTGGCCCACAGAGGAAGGTATCTGTCTCCTCCATAGTCATAAGACATCTGGTTTTTATCATGGGTAGGTGTACAGCTTTAAGTCTAAAGGAGACAAGGGAAAATAATGAAGTATGCAGGACTCAAATAATAGAATCAACAGGGTATTTATAATTTTAGTAATGTCTTCCCATAAAGAGGATAAGGATAAGGTCTAGGAAATTTTAGAAATTGACATGTTATTCACTTGTCATACACGTTTAGGTTTTACAATTTTATAAGTATCTGCTGTGCTGTTAGAATGTCTAATGCCATCTGATTGTTGGAGGGTGGCCTGTTTTATTAATTTTACCTTTTTATTTAGGAGAGAGAGATCAGTTGCAGTGTCATTTAATGCCAGTTGAGTATAGTTAATTATGGCCCCAATATGCATTATATAACCTTTTTCTGGAAAAGATCTGGTGGGTCTCAGCAAAAGGAATTTATAATTATCTCTTAATTTTAGTTGTTGAACATCTAGAAGATTGATAACAGTGCAGTGCAGTAGAGGCAATAAGCTTAACATAGCTATTAACCATGGATGTTTTAACATTTGAGCACTGAAGAAATTTGTGACCTTGTTTGGACTGTTCACTATTTAAGTATCTCTAAGCATAACATACATATACATTACATAAATTTTTGTTTAAAATTGTTAGTTGACTGGTGACCTTGTGTTGGTCTAACCTGAATCCCCTGGCTGGAGCACAAGGAAAAGGTAGACGTCTGGATCTGAAAGAAAACACTTGTCATCATAAACAATCTTAATTTTACATTTGAGAGCGTGAATATACCATCAGGTCAGCAATAATGAATTGTCTCAGCCATATGAACTTTAGTTGGGGTGTTTCCCATAAGGCTATGGAGATTATTGGGGCCTCTGATTAATGAATAAGAGCTGGTTTAAATTACCAGGTGGCCACTTTCTTATCAATTGAAGTCCTGTCCAATGTCTCCTCACCCCAAGGGATTTTGTTTAACCAATTTTAATACTTTAACCAGCTGGCAAACTAGGTGAAAGTATGCTTTTTAAATGTACAACCCAAATAAACATTGATTAAATGAGCTGAAAATGTAAAAGGGGAGGAAAAAAATTGTTGAGCTCAAACAAAAAGAACAGCTGTTTACAGAGCAGGCAAATGGACAAACATAGATGATCTGTACAGTAAACAGTCAACAGATATATAGACAAACACTTTATAAAATCAGAGTGCACTCAAATATATTTGGCCAATTTGAGCTATAAAAAATAGACTAATATGAACCTTTTTGTAGATTAGTTAATAGAGATCTCTTGAAATAAGAATAGCAGAAAAGGAACCTAATTTATGGCTAATCTGAGATAGGTCAGGGAGGGAGAAAGGGACATAATCAACTAATCTCTTGGGGCCAGCCTGCTCTCAAATCGGGAGTAGAGACTGAGGCTGAAAAGACTGTGGAGTAGATAGCCATCGAACAGCCAACTGTCCAGCAGGCGTGTGTGGGCAATTTCTCAATGATTGGCTACAAAACAGCCGTTCCTCACCATGCAACGAGGAAACATAGGCTGTTGGTGGGTCACTGTGTGACCCACAGCAGCTTAGCTGCTGCCGATAACACAGTGAGAGAGTGCAAGATGGTGGCTGACCATCATGTGACCCACAGCAAAATGGTTGATGCTGATCACGATGGGCAACAAGGTAGCATGCATTGACCCTGAGACCTGTCACAAGATGGCAGCGCACTGTCACGTGGTGGTGGGCTGCAAGATGGCAGCTCTCCTCCATGCAAGCTGCAACATGGCCTGCCGAGAGGCTGAAATACACGGGACCATGAATGATGAGCCAGCAGAGAGAATGGTGACACAGAAGTAGGAGACAAAGAACCATTTGAATGAACAAACAGCTTTGGTGGGGGGGGATTGAGAAGTTGGAGACTGGGGAGAGAGACTAAGGGAAGGCTTAGAGGCCACTGTGGTGGAGGGAGGAGGAGAAGACAGCGCAGGGGTACGGGAACCTCTGGCCAAGAAAGCTGCAGGATTTGTTCAGGGAGATATAGGGGAGAGTTTCTGATGGAGCAGAGTGAGCCAGAGGTATTTGGGTCATTATACAACACAGAGTGAGAGAAAGGCACGTCCTCAGAGTAACCAAAAGGCCTGGAAATGATGGGGTTTTGTCAACTTGCCACTATTGTGAGGAATGCATAAATAAAGATCAGCTTTTGGTTTTCACAGCCTTCTTGAGGGCAAGAGCACCAAGGTTATGAACCAGGCACCCCAGACATGTGTTTTTCGAGGGACCGGAAGTGGTCCCCATGACCAAATTGTGAGCTGAGAGAACAACTTTGCCTCCTGACATAAGAGCGTTAGCTCCCCCCAAGGAACATGGAAGCTGTCCTGGATCACATCTATCAAAAGAGGCCGTCACGTATTTTGAAAGTGTGACATGGAAAGTCCCAACACCCATTTTCCCGGCTGTCACCAGAAGAGTTCGGGGTGGGGTCCCAGGGAATAAAATTAACAGTTTTGCCTCAGGCTGTACGGCCTAAGGATCATGAAAACTGGTATTTCTGTCCCCGGACGGTAAAGATAGGTTTTCTGACCACAAGCTTGCATATTTTTAGGAACAGAAACAGAAAACCCTGTGCTGTAGCTCACCTTGATGAATGAGGAAGGTTGCTGTTGCATGCAGATTAGTGGTGGCAAGTAAACAGTCCCACAGCAGAAAACAGTGGTTCACAGGCAGGGTAGCTTCAACTTGGGAGCTAACATACTCTGCCATCCAAGTCACGGCACCATTATGTTAGGTTTTTGGCACAATAAGAAAGAAGATAGAAAATAAAAAGTAGCCTTTATTCTGAGGACGTGCAGAGAACTCCATGGCTATAGAAGCCTGGAATTCTCTGACTGGACTGTGGGGCATGGGATATACATATAACCTCTGACCAGGGGCAGTGCTTAGGGTGGGTGGGCATAGATGACACACAAGGAGCTGATTGGAACCCTCTGCATGTACAAACAGGAAGGGGAGTTGCAGTTAATGCTGAGGAAGAAGCAGGAAGTGGTAGGTGTTCCTGACTTGGTCTTCTGCCACATTAGACCACCGCCATGACCATACAGTAATTTATTCTAGGGCAAAATCCTTTCACCAGTGGCACTTACTTTGAGGGTCAATAGCTGCAGCAAAGGGGAATTTTTTTTTTTAAGATGGGGTTTTTTTAGGGTTGTTTGTTTGGTTTCGTTTTGTTCTTTTTGAGACAGGGTCTCCCTATGCAGTTTGTTAGCTGTGCAGTTTAGGCTGGCCTAGGACATATTTTATAGTCCAGACTGGCCTCAAACTTGTGGCAATCCTCCTGCCTCAGCCTCCTGAGTGCTGAGATAACAGGCTTGCACCACCACACCTGGTTTAAGACAGAAAGTACCAAAAAAAACCCCCAAAAAACAGAAAGTGCCTTTATTTAATCTTTACTTTGATAGATGGGTATAGAATTGTCAATTCACAGTATTTTTTTCCCTTGGTGCTTAAAAAATACTGGATTTTCCATTTGTTTGTTTTTGTTTTTTGGCTTACCTTGTTTTTCCTTGTATGAGATAATCCTATCTCCCCCTCCCCTGCCCCATCTTAGCCCCCATGGCTGCTTCTTAAGAATCTTCTCTTTTATCACTATTTTTTAAACAAGGTTATGGTTTGTCTTTTTTCGTGGCTTTCCTTGTGTTTATCTTAACTTCTTAAACTCTTGAGTTTAGAGCTTTCATTATGTTTAGAAATATTTCATCAATTACTGAAATATTTGTCATCTTCACTTTTGGGACTGGTTTTATGTAAGGTACTTGATATGGTTCCAGGGAGGTTCTTTGTTGTTTTTTAGTCCTTTGTTCTTTCTGTACCTCAGGGTTTTTTCTGATTTTGGGGGGTTGTTTTGTTTTGATCTTTTTGGGACAGAGTCTCCCTATGCAGTTTATGCTAGCCTTGAGCTCACTTTGTAGCTCAGGCTGATCTTGAATTTTCAAGGATATTCCTTCCTCAGCCTCCCAAGTGCTGGGATTACAGGCTTCATTTATTTTTTATACTTTCTGTTGCTATTTTTTCAGCTTCATTGGTAATTTCTTCTGAAATATTGAAAAGCTGCTGCTCAGCTTGTCTAGTATATATTTAGGTTCTAGATGTTTCACTTGTCTTTTTTCATATTTCTCTATTTTTGTTTTCTTTTAAATTTATAAATACATTTATAATAGCTGACTTGAATTTGTTGTCTGTTGACTTTGTCACATCTGTCATTTTGGGTTTTATTTCTTTCTTTTTAATTTTTATTTTATTGGTACATTTTAGATATACATAACGATAACATAGGTCATAGTGAAATTGTTCCTTGCTTCTTTTTGCCCATTTTCCTTCCCTTCCTTCAACTCTTCTTCCAATCCTTATTTAAAAAAGGTTTGTTTCCATTTTTCCCATCTATTCTTTTTGTTGTTTTTGTCCCTTCTTTCCTTTTCTTTTCCCTCTCCCTTGTTTCCTTTCTCATTTGATCATTTTCTTCCCATTTTCCAATCTATAATGTATGTTTTTGTCCTTACTTGCAGTTTCTAACACCAGAGAAACCATGTGATATTTCCATGTGTGTCTCATGGTTCATCCATTTACCTAGAAGTGTTTCAGTAACCTTCTTTAGTAGAGTAGTACTCCATTGTATAAAAAAATATCTTTTTTACCTGTTCATTTGTTGATGGGCATTTGGGCCATTTCCAACAGTTACCTATTATGAACTGTGTGGCTATAAACATGGATGTGCATATATTCCTGTGGTACAATCCTTTTGAATCTTTTGGGAACTGATGGGGAATAGCTGGGTCAAATGGAACTTCTAGTTTAGTTTTTTGAGATTTCCACAATGGTTTCCACAGTGGTTGCTCCTTTCTACACTTCCAGCAGTGGAGGACAGTTCCTTTATCTCCATATCACCACCAGCATTTCTTAATGGCTGATTTCTTGCCATTCTTTCTGGTGTGAGAGGGAACCTTACTGTAGTTTTTAACTTGGATCTCTCAAATGAACAGTGAAGTTGAACATTTTTTCAGATATTTATTTGCCATTTGTACTTCTTTGGAGAAGTTTCTAATTATTTCAGATTCCCATTTTTGTACTGGGTCTTTAAGTCTGGAAGGTCTGGGATTTTTGAGGTCTTTATATGGTCTCTAGAGCAATCCTTTGAGGAACAGCTGGCAAACTTTTTTTTCCACATCATGGGTGGTCTCTTCACTCTGTTGGTAGATTCTCTTGCTGTGCAAAAGCTTTTTAATAAGATGAGATTCCAGTTGTTGATGCTTTGTGATAGTTCCTGTGCAATCTGTGTCTTATTCATAAAGTCTTTGCCTATACAAATGTCTTCAAGAGTTTTACCTATTCTATCTTGTAGCAGATTTAGTGTTTCTGCTTGAATATTTAGATCTTTGATCCAGGCCATACACGGAACAGGGGTAAAGAGAAGGCCGTTCCAGGAAGCAAGCCCAGTCTGGGAACCACCAAACTGGTTCCCAGCCTCTCCCTGTGAGTCAGTACCCTTTGTGAACCAGGGCTAGAGAGACGAAGGCCACACCAGGAAGCAAGCCCACTCTGGGAGTGAATGCCATATGCAGGCCACTACCGGACCGGAACAGCTTAGACCCCAGCCCTTTCTGGCACACAGGTTGGCAAACCACAAGTATCAATACCCCCCACACCCCTCCACCCTGCCAAAAGCACCTGCCTTATCCAGAGAAACACAGGCTGTGATGATAGCTATGGAGGTGAAATGCAATTGGATGCCTGTGATACTTTGGTGTTTCATTAACATTGCAGGTGTAGGGCCAGTGGTCTGATCATAGATTCAGAGAATAGCGGAACAGTGTGGCATCTAGTGGGGAATCTCCTTCAGAGGGTTACAACTATTGTTGATTCCCTGTGGTCTTGTTTTGGAAGTTCTGTATCATTTCTACTGTTTTGTTGGGTTAGGTTTTATTTTCTTTTGTGTTGTTTGATTGTGTCAAATCCGATGGCAGGAACAGCTATTTCAAAGATAGCAAGACATATTATGGTAGCAATGTTGGATTTACTGTTATCTTATTTTGAAGTCCTTTATTGCATTCATTGTTTTGTTTTTGTTTCTATTCTGTTTGATTTTTACTATGTCTGAAGTTATTTGTAGCTATTTTGAAGACATCAAGAAGGATTACAGTAACTATTGTTGATTTTGGAATGTTTTGAAGTCTTGTATCTCTTACATTGGTTTTAATTGGTTTTATTCTGTTTTATCCTCTTTAAAATAAAACATACGGATTTTTTTTTTTTAACCAGGGATCAAACTCATGACCTTGTGCTTGCCAAATAAGCACCCGAGCCACTGAATTAAATCCTCAGCCCAAGAAACAGATCATTAATCCATTTCAAAATTTAGTTTAGTGCATGGTGAAAGATATGGGTTCAATTTTAATCTTTAGCATATGCAAAGTCAGTTTTACCAATACTATGTATTAAAGAGGCTGTCTCCCACTGAGGTGTTTGGCTCCTTTGTCAAAGGTAAGGTAGTTGAGTATGTCTGGAGGTGTTTCAGCATCTTTTGATCTTTCCCATTGATCCTAGGCTCTGGGCTTTTTAAATTTTTGCCAGTACCATTCTTCTTTTTTCTCAGTAGCTTTGTAGTATAGTTTCAAATCAGGGACTTTATAGTATTATTTCAGGTCAGGGATTGTGATGCCCCTGTCATCTTTGTTGCCCACAATTGCATTTGCTATTCTAGGTCTCTTTTGGTTCCAAGTGAGTTTTAGGATTGTTTTCTCTAATTCTAGGAGATACAATATTGCTATTATGTTTGAGATTTCATTAAATTTGTATAACAGTTATACAAATATGGTCATTTTCACTATATTTGTTCTTCCTATCCAGGAGCAAGGAATATCTTTCCAGTTTCTGATACTCTTTGATCTTTTTTCAAACTACTGTACTTTTCAATGTGAAAATCTTTTACTTCCTACTTGTTAGGTATTTCATTTCTTTTGGATTCTATTTTGAAGAGAGTGTGCTCCCTTGATTTTTCTCAGTGAGTTTCTTACTTGTGTACAGGAATGCTATTGATCTTTGAGTGTTGTCTTTGTATTCATTTGTGCTACTGAATTTGGTTCTTACTTGTGTACAGGAATGCTATTGATCTTTAAGTGTTGTCTTTGTATTCATTTGTGCTACTGAATTTGGTTATTAAATCTAGAAGCCTTTTGGTGGAGTTTTTGCTGTCTGTGTAGACTACCATGTCTTCCACAAATAAGAATAACTTTTTCTATCCTTTTCCTATTCATATTCCCTTTTCTTTTTCTTGTCTAATTGCTCTGGCTAATGTTTCTAGAACTATATTGAATAAGAGTGGTCATAGCGGACATCCTTCTCTTGTTTTGATTTTAAAGTGAAAGCGTTCAGGTTTTGTCCATTTAGTTTGATATTGGCTGCAGGTTTGTCATAGGTGGCTTTTATCAGATTGAGATAAAGTTCTATTCCAGTTTTCTGTAGGATTTTTATCAATGTGCGTTGGACTGTGTCAAAAACTGTTTTGGTATCTATTGAGATGATCATAGGGTTTTTTATATTGGCTCTGTTAATATGGTGTATTACATTTAATGATTTGTGTATGTTGAACTACCCCTGTATCCCTGGAATGAATCCTGCTTGGTCATGGTGTATTATCTTCTTGATGATTACCTGAACTCTATTTGCCAGTATCTTCTTGAGGATTTTTGCTTCTATGTTCATTAGAGAGATTTCCCTATAGCTCTCTTGTTTTGGTTGGATCTTTCTCTGGTTTTGGTATCAGGATAATACTTGCTTGTGGGAATGAATTTGGGAGTATTGCTTCCTTTTTCACTTCATTGAAGAATTTGACAAATAATGGCATGAAGTCTTCTGTAAATATCTTTTAGAATTCAGCAGTGAATCTGTCAGGATCTGGGCTTTTCTTTTTGTTTTTTGGTTTTTTGACACGGGGTTTTGCTATTTAGTATAGGCTAGCCTTGAACTCACCATGTAGCTTGGGCTAGCCTCAAATTTATGACAGTCCTCCTGCTTCAGTCTCTCAAATGCTAGGATTACAGGTGTGAGCTACCACACCTGACTCCCTGGGTTTTTCTTTGTTGTAGGGTGTTTTCTCTTTCTCTCTCTCTCTCTCTCTCTCTCTCTCTCTCTCTCTCACTCACACACACAAACACACACACATACACACACACAAAATCTTGCTATTAGTCTAGGCTGGAATTGAACTTAGACTGATCCTCCTACCTCACCCAGTGCTGGGATTACAAACATGCCATCATGTCCAGCCTCCTTAGTAGGTTTTTAATTACATCTTCAGTTACATTGTCTGATACTGGTTTATGAGGAATTTTTATATCTTCGTAATTCATCTTTGATAATTTATATCATTCTAGGAATCTGTCCATCTCTTTTGTTTTCCATCATACTAGAATACTGATTCTCAAAGTAGCTACTGAGGATCTTCCACATTTCTTTAGGCTCTGTGGTGGTTTCACCCTTTTCATTCCTTATTCCTTGCATTTGAGTCTTTTTTCTTTGAAGAGAGTGGCTGAGGGTTTGTCAGTGTTACTTAAACCTCCCATAGAACCAACTTGTTGATTGATTTTTGTATTCTTAGTCTCCATTGCATTAATTTCTGCTGTGTTCTTTATATATACCTCCCTTGTATGAGGTTGGGGCTTGACTTGCTTATCTTTTATTTTATTTTGGTATTGGGGATTGAACTCACGACCTTGCACTTGCCAGGCAAGTGGTTATACTGCTCAGCTAAATCCCCAACCCTTTCTCTTATTTTTTTTAAGAACTTGAGGTTCAATATTAAGTTTTGAGTTTTCAGTTTTTCTAATTTGGGAATTCACCACAACAAATTTCCCTCACAGGACTGCTTTCATCATGTCTCATAAGTTCCAGCAGTGTGTTTTACTGGAAGTATCATTTAGTTGTAGAAGCTGTCTGATTTTTTTTCTTAAATTTCATCTGAGGGCACCCTGGCTAGCTGCACAGGTCTGGGAGGTTATGAACTCCACGCAGCCAGGTGCAAGGCCCCATCCCCATTCCAGGGGTGCATCCTGGCTAGCTTCTTGTGTCCTTGAGGTTCTGAACTCTATTCAGCCAGGCACAGGTCTTCAGTGCCACACTCTGGGGTGTGTCACTGCTAGCTGCGTGGGTCCCAGAGGTTTTGAACTCTGCCCAGCAGGGTGTAAGGCTCCAGTGCCATGCTCCAGAGATGTGTCCCTGCTATCTGCATAGGTCCTTGATGATCCGAGCTCTGCCCAGCCTAGTGTCCCAGGGCAATCCATCAGGAGAATGCCTGGCCAGCCTCACTGGTCCCAGAGGTACTGAACCCTGCCCAGCCCAGAGCCCTAGAGCTATCCATCAGGGAGTGAACAGCCTAGCCAATGAGTCTTGAAGATTTTGAGGTCTGCCAATCACAGTGCAAGACCCTGGTGGGCCCAGCTAGCCATGTGGGTATCAGAGGATTGAAGCTCTGCCCAGCCCACTGTACCAGTGCGATCCATCAGGAGGGTGTCTGGCCAGCCATACAGGTCCCAGAGGAAGATGTCAAAATGAAAAAACAAAATACAGTCTCCATCCTCCAGCTCACCGAGAACAAACCCAGGAGACACTGAAATAGAAGACATTGGAAATCACACAACTGAGCTTTCTGAAATGATAGCAACTGAAGTAAAAAAAACAGCTCCATGAAGCTATAGAGGAAATCAGATCAGAAATAATCTCTCAGGTAAAAAAAAAGAAATGACATGAAAAAATATTAAGTGTACCTAAAGAAGATGTAGATAAAAAATAGAGGAACATAAGACAATGATGGAAACTTCGAATCAACAATGTAAGATAGAATTAGAATGCATAAACAGATTCAAAGGGATATTCAAGAAATTAATTCTACTGAAAGCTGGCAAAACCTCTTCAATGAGGCTGAAGATAGACTCTCAGACCTTGAAAACAGGATTGCAGCTAGTAATCATAAAAGGAAAGATCTCTTAAAAATAACCAGGTACCAGGAAACAGCAATTCAGCAGCTGCAAGATGATGCAAAGAGAAACAATATAAGACTGATAGGTATAAATGAAAAAAAGCAGAGGTCAACACAAATGACATAAGAAGACTATTTATAGAAATAACAGCAGAAAACTTCCCAAACATGGGAAAAGGATCTGTCATACTGTTAAGTGAGGCATATAGAACTCAAACTAGTAAATCTCCACCCAGACATATAATAATCAAGATCCCAGAAATTCAGCACAGATCAGAATACTAAAAGCAGTCAGAGAAAAGGAACAGATCACCTATGGAAGGAAAACATATCAGAATCCAGCAGACTTCCAGACACAAACTGAAGAATTTCAAGTCCTGAAAGCAAACAACTTCCACCCCAGATTGATTTACCCTGCAAAACTATCTTTAAAATTGATGGAGAAATAAGATACTTCCACAACAAAGAACTGAAGAAGTTCATGACTACCAAACCAAAACTACAAAGAGTACTGAAAGATGACTACAGTTGCAAGAACAAGAGCAGAAAAAAACCACTAAGTAGGGAAATTATAAACAGAAAAAGTATAAATCCAACAGAAAGATAACATGACGAGGATAAGTCAATGCATACCAGTTATATCCATCAATGTAAATGGCCTCAACTCACCAATAAAAAGAAAAAGACTGGCAGAATGGAGTAAGAAAATCCAACAATATGTTGTGTACAAGAAACACATTTAACTCAAAAGGAAATTCATAGACTAAAAGTCAAAAGATGAAGAACAATATTCCATGTTTCAGGAAACCATAAAAAAGTAGGGTTAGCTATTCTGTTTGCAGATAATGTGAACTTCAAACCAAGAATGATCAAAAGAGATAGAGAAGATCACTACATACTGGTGAGGGGAAAACTTCAAGAGAAAGAGATAAGAATCTTAAATGTATTTGCACCAAATATGGGAGCACCCAACTATGTAAGACAAATCTTAATAGACATAAAAAATCAAATAAGCAATAATACATTTAGGTTGGAGGACCTTAACATCCATTGTCACAAAGAGATAGATCAACCAAACAAAAAAAGTCAGCAAAAAAATAACAACTGAATCAAACTTGTGAACAAATGGACCTAGTAGATGTGTACAGTGTTCTACATATCAGAACATATATTCTCCTCAGCTGAACATGGGACATTCTGTAAAATAGACCATATGCTAACCCATAGAACTGGCTTAAATAAATACAAAAGAATTGAAATTATCCTATTATCTGATCATAGTGCTGTGTCATTGGAAATTAATGACAAAGGACATCACAGAAACTCCATAAACACATGAAAACTAAGCAATACCCTCCTGAATAATCAGCGGGTCACAGAATAAATTAAGAAATTAAACATTATCTACAAGCAAACAGAAATACAAGAAATTAAACAGTATCTACAAGTAAACAAAAATACAAATACAACTTACTGGAACCTGTAGGACTCAATGAAAGTGTTCCTTAGAGGGAAATTTATTGTGGTGAATTCTCACATCAGGAAGACAGAATGAACACAAATAACCTGATGCTACACTTCAAATATCTCAAAAAAAAAAGCCCAAAGAAGGGAGGAAATTATAAAGATCAGAGCAGAAATTAATGCAATTGAGCCTAAGAAAACAATTCATAGAATCAAAGAGTTGAAGAGCAGATTCTTTGAAAGAATAAATAAAATTGATAAGCCCCTAGTCAATCTTATCAAAAAAAAGGAAAGAAAAACTTAATTTCATGCATTAAGGAATGAAAATGATGAAATCATTGCAGATCCTGTGGAAATACAGAAGATCCTTAATATCTACTTCAAAACTCTTTACTCTCATAAGTTCAGTAATACAGAAGAAATAGACAGATTCCTAGAAAACATGAATTACCAAAGCTGGATCAAGAAGATATAAAATGCTTAATAACCCAGTTTTAGTTAAGTTGAAAATGTTATTAGAACCTTACCAACAAAGAAAAGGCCAGGTCCTGATGGAGTCACTGCTGAATCCTACAAGAAATTTAGGGAAGAGTTAATGCCAGTGCTCCTTAAACTCTCCAATGATATTGAAAGAGAAGCAAGTCTCCCCGATTATTCCTGGAAGCAAGTATTACCCTAATACCAATATCAGAGAAAGACCCAACCAAAAAGAGAACTACAAGCCAATCTCCTGCATGAACATAAGATGCAAAAATTATCAGGAAGACAGAATGAACACAAACAACCTGATGCTACACTTCAAATATCTCAAAAAAAAAAATCAAGCAATAAATCAAGAAGTTTATACATCACAATCAAATAGGATTCATTCCAGGACTGAAGGGGTGATTCAACATACACAAATTAATAAATGTAGTACACCATATCAACAGAGCCAAAGACAGGAGTCAATAATCATCTCAGTAGATGCAGAAAAAGCTTTTGACAAAATCCATCACTCATTCATATAAAAACTCTGGAAAACTGGAATAGGTGGTCTTTACCTCAGTATAATAAAAACCATATATATGATAAACCAACAGCACTAAATAGAAAAAAAAATGAACTTTCAACCTGAAATCAGGAATAACTCAAGAATGGCCATTATCAGCACTCCTATTCAATATAGTTCTGGGAACGTTAACCAGGGCAATTAGACAAGAGAGAGAAATAAAAGGAGTAAAGATAGGAAAAGAAGTTAAATTATTATTTGCAGATAACATGATGCTCTACATAGATCCCCAAAACTTCATTGAAAGACTTCTAGAGATAATGACCAAATTCAGTAATATAGCTGGCTACAAAGTCAGTACTTGAAACTCAATAGCATTCCTGTGCACAAAGAACAAACTCACTGAGAGAGAAATAAGGGAAACCACACACTTAGCAGTAGCATCCAAAAACATTGAAATACTTAGGAATCAATCTAACAAATGAAGCAAAAGATAAATCACATTACTCTGAAAAAAGAAATCAAAGAGGATATCAGAAAATAGACACTCTTCATGCATGGATAGGAAGAGCAAACATTGTGAAAATGGCCATTCTCCCAAAAATTGTTATATAGATTTAATGCAATTTCAGTCAAAATACCATTAGCATATCTCACAAATCTAGAGAAATCATTACCAAAGTTTATCTGGAACCAAAAGAGACCTAGAATAGCAAAGGCAATTCTGGGTAACAAAGGCAAGGCAAGAGACATCACAATCCCCAACTTAATATACTACAAAGCTATGGTGATAAAATCAGTATGGTACTGGAATAAAAACAGACCTGAAAATCAGTGGGATAGATTAGAAGACACAACCACAGCTACAAACACACTCAGCCACCTTATCTTTAACACAGGGGCCAAACTTGTTCACTGGAAGAAACATAGCCTCTTTAATAAATGGGGTTGTAAAAACTGGCTTTCCATATGCTGAAAACTAAAACTAGACCTGTCTATCACCATGCACTAAACTAAAGTCAAAATGGATCAAAGATCTAAATATTAAAACAAACACTAAATCTGCTGGAAGACAAAGTAAGTAGAAATCTTGAAGATGTAGGGATAGGCAGAGAGTTCATGAACAAAGATCAAATTGCATGGGAAATGCTTCCCCCAAATGAACAGCTGGGATCTCGTCTTTTTTTTTTTTTTTTCCTTTGGTACTGGGGATTAAACTCACGACCTAGCGCTTGCCAGACAGGCGCTCATGCCACTGAACTAAATCCCCAGCCCCTAGGATCTCATCTTATTAAAATTTTTTGCATGTCAAAAGAAGTCTCCAACACAGTGAAAAGAAAACCACAAGTTGGGAAAAATTCTTAGTCAACTGTCCCCCTAGAACATAAAAATTAGAAAACAATCAGGTCTCCAAAATTCAAAGACCCAATCCAAAAAAGGGCATCTGAGAATACACAGTTCTCAGATGAAGAAATATAAATCACAAATAAATTTTAAAATGTTCAGTATCATTGGGCATTAGAGAAATGCAAATTAAAACAACACGGACATTCAGTCTCACTCCAGCAAGAATGGCTATCATCAGGAAATCAACCAATAACAAATGCTAGAGGGACTGTGGGGAAAAAGGAACTGTACTCCTCTGTTGGTGGGAATGCAGGCTGGTGCAACCACTGTGGAAATCATTGTGGAGGTTCCTCAAAAAACTAGAGGTACCATTTGACCCAGTTATCCTACTTCTGAGCATTTTCTTGGAACAATTAAAAACATCATACCACAGTGATATATGTGCAACCATGTTTATAGCAGCACAGTTTGTAATAGCCAGATCTTGGAAACAACCCAAATGCTCTTCAAATGAGGAATGGATAAAAAAAGATGTGGTATTTTTATATAGTGGAATACTACTCAGCTATAAAGAAAGGTTGCACCGAGGCTTTTATAGGTAAATGGACACAACTTGAGACCATACTCGTAAGTGAAATAAATCAATCTCACATGTGTAAATACCGTATTGCCTCCATACGTTTAGGATACTGAAAGAGCAAGTAAGATCCAAAATCTACAGTAAATATTGTGTAAGGTAAGTGTTGTAGTCATGGGTTATACAGAGAACAATTAGAATAAGGACATGGAGTTTACAATATTATTTTTATGTTGTCACCCAAGCTTAACACAAGAAAATGCAGGAAATCTATCCACATCACTAAAGACATAGAATATTCAGCCAAAGGTCTGATTCCCAAAGCAGTGTCCCACATGAGTTCAGTTAAAGACCCAGTGCTCCCAACAATGCCTCCCATGAGCCCAACTGGAAGTCTAGAGCCCACAAGAAGGACTCACGCCAGTCTTTTACGGATCCATGCTGGGAAGGCCCAAAGGTCAGCGGTGGGAACCAGAAAGTCTATGCCAGCAGGGTGAAGGAGCTGTGCTGGTGGGTTGAGGGTTCTACAGTGGAGCCCAGAAGTCACACTCACAACAACTCCAGAGCTGTCCTAAAAAGCACCACAGCCATCCTCAGTGACACGGAGGCCCTGAGCTCCTCCGATGACAAGCAGTTGAGTACATGCCAGGAAGCCAGAGTGACAAGTTCATCCTGGAGACCAAGCAGCACACGTCTTCCCCTCCAGAGCCAGGAAGCAATGCTCGATGTGAAGACCAGGGCTTCTCCAGGAGAACCAACAGCTCAACAGGCAACGGGCAACTCGTACGAGAACCCACAACACCTCAACGCTTCTCCTTCTCCACATCTCTATTTATGCTGGCAACTTTCCTCAGGTGAAACCTCTACTTCCAGCGCATGCTGATGTAATACAGCTGGTGTTAAGTTGACCACCAGTTTTCAGTCCATAACAACAGTAAGAAACTGCTCAAAGGGGAAAAGTAGCTGGGACAGGGGAAAGGAGGAAATAAGGAAGGGAAAAAGAAAAAGACATAAATTTTACATATATACATAAGACAACTAAGATGACTATGCTACTATTTCTTTTCTTGGAAAAGGACAGTTAATACTCATGTGATTAGTTCAATTTTGCATGCCCATGGTCTGGTAATCTAAGCAACCCTTTTTAAGATAACAATGTGCAATATAACAACCATTGTTAAATTCTTATCATTTTGTTTTGAAAGCTTAAATTCCTATCATTTTTGTTTTGAGTTGGTTGGTTGTTGCTTTTGCTTTTTTTGTGTGTGTGTCTTTTTTCTTAAATAAAAACTTTCATCTGTGACACATTGGTTTTTCAGGAGGTTGTTATTTAATTTACATGCATTTATGAAGTTCTGGTTCTTCTGTCATTGGTTTCCAATTTCATTTCAGTATGGTCAGATGATATGCATGAATAATTCAATTCCTTTGCATCTCCTTCAGCATGTTCTGTAAGTTAGGTGTCTTTTGGAGAACATCCCATGTGTAGCTGAGATAAATGTGTATTCTGATGTTGTGGGGTAGAAATTTTATATATCTAAGGGTCAGAGGTTTAGTTTAGTTTTGATACTGTTTTATTTTGTCTAGTTGGATCTATTTGTGATGTGGGGTATTGAGGTTTCCATTATAATTTTTTTTAGTTTGGAATTGATTTTTCATGTTCTTTAATGTTGATTTTGTAGAGTTGTGAACACAGTATTTGGTGCATATATATTTATGATTATCTCTTCCTCTTTAAGTTTTTCTGTTACAAAAATGTAGTGGCCTTTGTCTCTCTTAATCAGTCTTGAGTTGAAATCCACTTTGTCTGCAAATTGAATAGCTATGCCTGCTTTTTACTGGCTTCCTCTGACATGGAGTATTGTTTTTCATCCTTTGACTTTCAATCTATGATTTTTTTTTTTTTTTTTTTTGTCTTTTTGAGACAGGGCCTCACTATGCAGTTTAGGCAGGCCTTCAACTCAACTTTGTAGCACAGGCTAGTCTTGAACTCACAGCAGTCCTCCTGAATCTACCTCCAAAGTGCTATGATTACAAGCAAGGTCCACTATGCCCAGCTTAAAAATTTCCTTTTCAATTAAATGTGTTTCTTGTATGCAGCATGTTGTTAGATCTTGCTGCTTCTTCTAGTCTCTTTCGATTTGTGAGTTTAGACGACTAACATTGATGATCAAAAGTGGTATGTATTGGCTTATCTTTCTCCTGGTTTTTTCCTGTTGTTAGCCTCCCCACTCCCTATTTGTTTGCCTTGCCTGCTGGATTCCTTCCTGTTGCAGTTCATGAGTTGTAGTTCTTGTTGGCTCTTTCTGGAATGTCTTTCAGAACATTTTGGAGTGTTGTTCTGATGGTCATAAATTTCTTCTAGTGTTCTTTGTCATGAAAGTATCTTATTTCTCCATCAGTTTAAAAATGTTTTGTGGGGGTACATCAATTTGTGGAGGTTGTTTCTTTTAGGACTTGAAATATTTCACTCCAAGCTGTCCTTGACTTGAGGGTTTGTGTTGAGAAGACTGCTGTGATTCTGATGGCTTTCTTTTATAGGTGATTTGTTTCTTTTGTCTAACCAGTGTTAATATTCTATTGCTTTGTTGAATTTCTGGAATCTTGACTATATGTCTTGGTACAGTTTTTTTCCCCCATGGCTAATTGGAGGTCTGTCTGTCCTATATGCCTTGCCTGTCTGCATGTCAAATTCTTTTTCACTGGTTGGGAAGCTTTGAACCATGACTTCTGTGAACAGATCTTTTTATGTTATTTGTGCTGTCTTCTGCTTTTTTATTAACTCTAAAGAATGTTATATTATTTTTCTTTGTAATCTAGAAGCTTTTGGGTTGGTTTTCATGATCTCTTGCTATTTTTATGATTGATAACCACAATCATGTCTTTTTTATCTGATATTCTTTCCTTGCATTGGCTTATTCTTTTGTGTATATTTTCACTGTAATTTTTAATGTCATGAATTCTGTTTCAATATATTTCATGGGTTCCATATCTTTCCTATACTAGGTGTTCATGATTATATTATAAAACTACAGTGATGAAAATAGTATGATACTGGCAAAAACAACAACAACAACCAGATTTGAGTACCAGTTGAACAGATCAGAAAATGGAGAAATAACTCAAGACATACTTAGCCACTTTATCTTTGAAAAAGGTACTAAACACATCCAGGGGAAGAAAGGTAGTGTCTTAAATAAATGGTGCTGGAAAAGCTGGCTTTGCACATGCTTAAGATTAAAATTGGACCCGTATCTCTTGCCATGTACTAAACTAAATTTGAAGTGGATCAAAGATCTAAATATTAAAGCAGAAACATTAAATCGTCTAGAAGATAGAATAGGTAGAACTCTTGAAGACATCTGTTTAGGCTAAGACTTTATGAATAAAACCCAGATCTCACAGGCACTATCACAAAGCACCAACAACTGGGATCTCATCTTATCAAAAAGCTTTTGCATAGTGAAAGAATCTACCAACAGAGTGAAGAGACAACCCACGACGTGGAAAACAAAAATGTTTGCCAGCTGTTCCTCAGACAAAGGCTTGCTCTTGAGAACATATAAAGAACTAAAAAAAAAAAAAATCAGATCTCCCAGATTTAAAGGCCCAATCCAAAAATGGGCATCTGAAACAAATACACTCTTCTTAGGTGAAGAAATACAAACAGTGAATATACTGGGTATTAGTTTCCATCATTTTCCTAAACTCCTCTTCTAAAAAAAATTCTGGATCTGCTCTAGAATCATTAAGTGTATTTCATTATGGTCACCATTTCTGTAGTTTTCTGAGAAATTATTTCTGATTTGATTTTTCTAGAGTCTCATTCATCTGTTTTGTTACTTCTGCTGTTACCAAGTAAGAGTCCAGCTGAGTGACTTCCAAATTGGTCTCCTCATTGTCTCTGGGTTTGCCTTTGGTAAGCTGGAAGTGTGGGGCTGCATGTTGCTTAATTGAATTCTCACTTATTTTACTTTTTTAAAAAAATTTATTTAAAGAGAAACAAAAGCATGTAAAGGGTAGAGGTAATACAGAATTCCAAGAAAAAAGAAAAACAATAAGAAATCACTAGTTAATAAATTACATATTGTCCTCTTAGAAATAGTTGTTCAAGTTACAAAATTAAAGCATACAAAGTATACAGTCAAATGGTGAGAGTGTGAATAGCTACGCATGCATAAATCTCTGCATGTATTTCTATACTTTCTGTATTAGAGGGAAAAACAAAACTTAGCAAGACAAAACAAAACAAATTCCTGTAAGGACAGGAAACCAAAAAGTCGTATAAAATCACAGTATAAGGTGATCTACAATGATTGCTGTGTTGTTTCTTACTATCTTCAATAGAATTGTCTATATCATCAGGCATAAATGAATATAGCAGTATAATTGAGTATAGCAGTACATAACAATATTAGTAAAAATAAAACATTGTAGACAGTATAAAACTTCAAAGGCAGGTAATAATCAAACCAGAGTGGATATTCTAGTGAATCTTTTCATCTTAAGTGCAGTTGCCTATACTCTCAGACTTGACACTATCGATCATAACAGCTTTGAATAAAATCTATCAATACAAAACAGTGATCTCACCAGATTCGATTACGATCGGTCATGGTAAAACAGTGTAGGTTTTACAGAGCTTTAGATTAAGTTAATAGGAAATTAAGGATGATTACCATACTACATCCTGTTATTTCTGGGATTGCTGTCTGTGTCCTCAAATCTAGTACAGGTAGAATGACTGGAACAGAATATAATACATCTAAGCAGAGTAGTGTGAGTAATGTGGGTTTTAAATCCTGGTGCACTATTAACAATATAGTGTATCAAGGCCATCTATGTTAGCAATTCTAGTTATCCTTCTCTGCCTCATTTCTGCTATGCTATTTTTCTGCCTTTGTTTGTCTAGTTTTCTCCTTCATTCTACTGCCTGCCCCATTCATTGAGGCCTTTCTGCCACTGTTCCTAAAATCCTGGTATTTTTTTTCTCTCTCTCTAAAATGTCTTTCAGTATTCTCTGTAGTGTTGGATTGGTGGTAACAAACTCACCCAGTTCCTCTTTGTCATGGAAGCATCTTGTTTCTCCATTAATTTCTAGTGACAGTTTTGCAGGGTACATCAATCTGGGCTGGAGGTTATTTTCTTTTAAGGCTTGGAAGACTTTGCTCCAAGGTCTTCTTGATCTGATGGTCTGTGTTGAGAAGTCAGCCATGATTCTGATGGGCTTACCTTTATAGGTAATCTGTTTCTTTTCTCTGACAGCTTTTAATATTCTGTTTTTATATTGAATTTCTGATATCTTGATTATTATATGTCTGGGTATAGATCTGTTTTGGTTGTAGGTGGCTGGGGTTCTGTATGCCTCACATAACTGAATGTCATTTTCTTTTCCTGTGCTTGGGAAGTTTTTCTTAATTATTTCCGTGAATAGCCTTTGTAATTCGCCTGTATGTATTCCTGCTTCTTTGTTTACATTCCTTATTCTTAAATTGTAGATTCTCTTGTCATCTTCTAGCCTTTGTATTGTTACTGCCTGTTTCCTTGTTATTTTTAAGAGATCTTTCCTTTCATGATCACACACTGCCAACTTGTCTTCAAGTTTTGATAGTTTATCCTTAGTTTCTTTTAAGGCGTTTTGTCAGCTTTCAATGGAGTTTTTAATTTCCTAGTAGTCTCTTTGAATCTGCTTCATGTATTCTATATTTTCTTTATATTCTTTATCGAATGTTTCTCTTCTTTTTTTGTGTTCCTCCCTTCTTCCATCTGTATCATCCTGAGAGATGCTTCCTGAGAGCATTTCTTTTATTACTCTTCTCATATCCTGCTTTACCTGGTTTAATATTTCAGTTTTGAGCTCATCTACAAGGTCCTGAAGATATCTCTTAATGTCCATTGAAGCCATGTCTGATGTTGTGTTTGACACCCTCAGTCTCCCTTGTTTTTCCTTCTCCTGGATCAGGGCTCTCAGGGTTCTGGGCTGGGGGCCTCCTCCTGCCTCTCTCTCCTGTCATGGCCCTGGCTTCCTCCACACAGGTTACAGTGCAGGTCCCAGCCCCCTTCCCTGTTGGCTACGTTTCCTCCGAAGCCCAGCCAAACTTTAGGTGTCTTCACCCGGTTAGTGCATGCTAGGTGCAGGGAATCGATTTGGGATGGCTCACTGGGTCCCGGCCAGGGGCGCGGCCCAGTCCAAGCAAATCCCATGAATCTGCTCTGGGGAGGGAGCAACCAACTGAAGTCACTGCCTCTCCTAGTTCAGGCTCCTCCTGCCTGATTCCAACATGTCGCATTTGGTTGCAACCTTCCTGTTGGGGTGGTGGTCTCATTACCAGCACTGACCCAGGATCAATGAAGGTCCCTTCACTGACTCTGCTCTCTGCTCTCCACTCTGTTGTGCTCACCAACCTCTGACTTCAGCACTGCTGTGCTTCCTGTGAGTGGTGGCTGGAACAAGCTTGGGCAGCTCTGCCAGCCGACGCAGATTCAAACTGGTGCAAACTTGGCAGGTCACCATGAAAACACTGTGTCCCGTAATTTTTAGCTGTTTCAGTTGTAGTCCTGAAGTATTTGATGAGCTTTTTTATGTGTTAATTTTTTCCTGTGTCAAGAGGTTCCATCTCCCTCTGTCTGGGTCTCTCCAGAGTGTTTTATTCTGGCAAATGAGTTGTTTCTCATGGGAGGCTTTGTATTTTGTTGCTAGCTGATCAGCCATCTTGTCTTCACTTTTTTTTTTTCTTTTTAGTTTAATTCTTGGGTTGATGCTTGTAAATTGGTTATGGCAAGTAGCTTCATTGTTTGTATTTAGAACCCTTAGGAAAATACTACTTCTTGAAAGTATTTTAGTCTTGCTTTTGGGTTTTGAGTCTGTTACAACATCCTGCTTTTTCAATTTATTGAGGATGAGAAGTTGCTGACTCCATGGCCTAGTCCCTGGTTCTTTGACACTGACCTATCATATTTTTATGACCCTTAATCAGTCTTGGTCTTGGCATTGCAGGAAGAACAACTGATTAGAACAATTATGTCATCCTTATTGAAGTTGTGCAATTAGGTATAACAATAGCATCAAACAGTCTAGAAAATGAAAAATTGTGGTAAGAATTAATTTGCCACCTTTAAATGTATGAACTAAATTTGTGGTTGTACAACAATCTAAAAGAATCCAGAAAAGTGCATACAGAGTAAAAATGCCCTCAGTATGGCAGTTTTACCCTTGGAAAAAAAATTTAAAAGGTGTTCAGGGGAAAAAATAAAGAAATAGAAGAAGAGGTTAGAAGTGAGGTAGGAGGACAAAGGAAGATTATACAAACTTTATGAAACTGGTGAAGAAGACAGGATAGCAAGAGAGAAGGAAGAAATAAAAAGAACAGAACAACAAATACTAACAACAGCATTCATACTCATCAAAAGAAGAAACCATCGACAATACAAAACAAAAACCAGAAGAGAAAAAAGAAGGAAAAAGTTCTCTTTCAGGCATTGTCTCTGATGTCATTAGTAGACAGTGTGGGCAGAAAGAGTCCAGACCCACCCAGCAAGCCAGCCATAGTTATATGGCAGAGTAGCAGATAATCCCAGCAAGCCTGTGCCTTTACCTCCACTGAAGGCAGGTTTCTGGTTGTGAGGCTGGCCCTTGATCAGCCCATGTGTCTCCTGTTGACCCTAAATTAGGATTCCTGCTGCTTGAACTTGGCTCCTTGACCTCTTGTCGAGTTGAACCTAAGCATCCTCAGTATGACAGTGGCATTGCTAGATGGACATGGGTCACAGCCATTCTGAGCTGTGAGCTCATTTGGCCCCTTTCCAAGATGGCTAGTGGCCAATTTCCCTCTCCTGGAGTATGTTTGGACCTGAATATCTCACCAGCCACTGCAGTCTGCTGAATCCACTACTGCATTCCACTTGTGCATTTCTCCATAATGGCCTCTGGAGGTTTTCAGTAGTCACTGTGTTTCTGCAGGTTTGGGCCCCACTTTCCTCTTAGTGAGTCAGGGCTCAAGGAGAAAGCATGACCTGCTACCTCATTCTTCTGCACTGAAGTCTCTTCTCTTCACACTACCCTTGGGCTTCATTTCTCTCTTCAGGTCCTTTCAGGGTCCCGGGTATACTGGAATATGTCATATATTCCTGTATCTGAACACCACCTCTCAAGAGAAACTTTCTCTTCTGTTAACCACTCACCATCTGCTTGGAAGTATGGGTTTTATTTTTATTAGCTGATATTTCCACTGCATATAGGTGTCATTTTCTTTACAGGTTTACTAGTTTTAATTGAATGATGGACATTGTAAATGTTCTATTATAAAATGTCTGACTTCTGTTGTGTTCATTTGATTTTTCATTTTGTAGTTTTGTGAGTACTTAAGTTACTTATGATTCAATTTAATTACTATTAGGCACCCCCTAAATTTACCTTTGTTCTAAAGCTAGTGAGTTCCACTGTTAAGCTATGGTGGAGATGTCATTACTGCTCCACTGCATTATTTGCATATTTCACAGGGTCATTTTTCTTTCTTTCTCTGACCCTGTCTCTCTCTTTCTGGTGTGATACTGGGCTTGAACTGAAAGCCTTCATACTTAACTGCATACTCAGCCTTATTTATTTTAAATTTTGTGACTGGATATCACTGAGTCACCCAAGCTGGGCTGAAACTTGCAGAGTGGTGGGATCACAGGCATGTGCCACCACATCCAGGTGTATCGTTGAAATATGAATGTTTCCCAAACCTGTATGAACTCTGTATTAGTCAGCTTGTACTGCCCCTACAGTTCTTCATCTGTTGTTTGTTGTCTAGCCTTGAGAAGTATTACCCTGGGCCAGGCACAGTGGAACATGCCTGTAATCCTAGTACTGGGGAAGTTGAGGCAGCAGGATACTGAGAGTTTGAGGCCAGCATGGGGTACCTAGTGAGTCTTTGTCTCAAATAAGCAAACAAACAAACAAATAAATAAAACTATTACCCTGTTTATTTGAAGGTAGTGTTTAGATAAAGCTTCAAGGGATGCACTTAACTTTCTATAGCTTTTTCTCTGTGTTACTCCCCACTTTCTGTTACTCTGTCCTGAAATTCCATCGCTTTGGTCTTTTGTTTAGATTCCAATCTAGCCTCAACTGTAAGGTTGCTGTGTTCTATTTGGGTCCTTCCTCTCACTTCTGCTTTCTAGCAAGAACCTCCAGAGAGAAAACTAGGACCTGTTTTTTAGGTTTTTTTTTTTTTATCTCTTTTCAGGGGTCACAGTGTCTGTCAGCATCTGAAAGCACTCATTTTATATGTTTGTCCAGTTTTGTAGTTATTTACATTGGAGAGGCATATCTAGTCCATTTGCTTCATCTTTTCCAGGAGTGAGAATATTCTTGGCACGTCTCACTAATTTTCTTATTAGTTGAAGTTAAATTTACATACTGCAAAATTAACAGTTTTGTCTCTTTATCAGATTTTAGCATATTCCAAATTTTTCTAAATTCTTATGTCATTCTTAAATCAAATCAAGTATTTTAAATGATTTGGAGCAACTTGACCTATACACAAGTGTCATTATTAATATAGAGCATTAATATTTTCTTTCTCAAAGAGAATTTAACTATGTTCAGGGGTTTTTAAAATATACTATCAACTTATTTAGTTTAGTTTTATTTTGTTTTGTTTTGTTTTGTTTTGATATAAACAGGGTCTCACTGTGTATTTCAGGATGGCCTTGAATTCACTATTAGTCCAGATGGCCTCAAAGTCACAGCAATTTTCCTGCCTTAGCCTCTTGAGTGCTGGCATTACAGATGTTTGCCACAACACCAGGAATTAATATACTAAAAATACAGAGTCATACATATGACAGATTGGTTATATTACAGATTATATTCTGTATTGATAAGCTGTGTTTAATATATTTCTTATATAAAAGCAATGGATAATAAAACAGAAGAGCATAATGAAGAATCATCTTTAAGCATTTTATTTTATTACACTTTAGAAAGTGTTCTTAGGCTAGGAATATAGGTTAGTGGTAGAGTACATATCTGATGTGCACAAGGTTTTGGGTTTGATCCCTAGTGCTGGAAAACAAAAAAGGCATACTTGGGCCTGTGGTTTAGCTCAGCGGCGTAAGTGCCTGCTTGGCAAACGCGAGGTCGTGAGTTTGATCCCTGGTACAAAAAAAAAAAAAAAAAAGGCATACTCCATTTTCTTATTTCTGCTTTTTTGTTCTCCTAAGGACCTAAATGAATGCTCCTGTCTCTTTTTTGGGACATTGTGCTTATGTATGCTCTACATTCTTTTTTTGTGAGTCCTACCTGCCTTCAATAATATTTAATCGCTGGAGAAGTCTTTGTCTTTGTCTTTGTTTGTGTGTGCATGTGGTTTTAATGAGGAGAAACAACAGTTTTTAAGTTTTTTATTTTTGTTACAGTTAATTTTCCAGTACATAATGATTACATTCATGGTGGAGCATTGTTACATGTACATAATATGTAATATGTCTTAATTCTTATTATTTGTCGTTTCCATCCCCTCTCCCATCTGTCTCTTGGTGTACTTCCTTCCCATTTCCAAAACAAAGCAATTTTTTAAAAATTGTTGAAATTCTTAGGTGTTCTCAGCCTCTGTTTCATTTAGAACTGTTGAAACAAGCTTGAAAAACCAACATCCAGGGACAGATACATTTGTGATAAATTGACTAAATTTAGGAAGCACTTGAAAGATCCAGGATTTGAAAACTGGGTCAGCACTTAGGAAATAGAATGTCCATCCATAGAGGATGTGAGCAATGGGATTTAAAAGATGTCATAGGTTAGGAGAGCAATGGAGCAGGAGGGTACTGGGTATTAAAACACCTGAGTAAATAATTAAGTTATAGTGACAAACATGAGGCTGTTGAGGCACATTTTGTTTGGAAAATGTTAGTTATTTTTTTTATAGGACCTTATGACAACCTATATGTGATAGTAGATAACTATTTATGTATTTTAAAGAGGATAAAACCCAGGATAATAAAACCAATCAAAAACAAAACCAGTGTAAGTGATACAGGACATAAAAGGAATAAAGTAATTTGATAAAAATTAGAAAAGTGAAATCAGCTTCAAAGATATTTTCTATATTAGCAATAAAGCCATAAATGTGGTTAAATGCACTAAAATTTTTATTTTTGAAATAGTTTATTTACTTTATGAAAGCTGCAACATGTCAGAGCAAATTAAGCACAAGCAGGATTTCTCTTTGTAATAACTATGTTATGAGTGTTTTATGAGGGGCATAAGACTGGGTCCAAATGAACCCATCCATCCATTCTTTATCTGCTCTAAATTTGTACTTTTGTGTCATAGTAGCTGGCTATGTGTCTCAATGCTTTTCCCTGAGGGATACAAAAACCAGTGTATGTATTTATCCACTTGGTATGACTGACAGCAAGGAGTGTGTGCATATGCAAAAGTGGCAAAATGGTATTTATATCCACCTTATGCCTGGCTAACTGGTTTTGCATATGTTTACTTGAACATCATGGAGAGTCCAGTAGAACCACACCACTCCAGGATGTGTTTTTTTTTTTTTAAATGTTTTCTTTTGATTTTTCTGGAAGAAATAGCCCTGTCAGTGCAATGGCATATGAAAAACCAGATTTGTAAGTTTTGGAAGAAGTCTAAAGTGAATCATCAGATTACGCAAGCATGAATGATGAAGATGATCCATTATGATAAAGTGTATGCTTTCATAATGAAGAGTAATGTGGGTGTATGATGATGATGAATTTGACATTGGCCATGTGAGCCAAAGTTTTTGTGACAGTGAAACAGGGAATCGAGTGATACAGAAATAGTCTGTATGCAGAGCTCCTTGGTCCAGATAATGAAGAATACAATAATGTAATTGCTTGTTTGATGAGTTGAAATGAAGCAAAATGGCCACACAACTAAATGGAACAATGCAGTGTTAGAACTGTGTCTGAAAATACAGTGCAGGTCTAGGCAATGGTGAAACATAATGAACAGAAAGCTAGCATTACTAATTAGTATTGGAAATTGTAGCAGACAAAAATGCTAAAAGATACTCTGAAATATGCAAGGGCTGAAATGCAGGTAAAATGTTCTGTACACACCAATAGCCATATTAACAATTGTATTTATTATAACATCTCAGTAGCTGAACTGAAAGCATTCATAGGTCTGTTGTACATAGCAAGGATTTCTTATGGTAATTGCAGGAATGTAAAAGATTTAATGAAAAGCAGTGGGTCAAATATGACATAAAATTTATGTCCTTGTAGATGAAAAGACTTGTTATATGTTCAATTTAAGCATTTGTCCTGGAGCTCAGCCAGCAGTCCCTTATTTGTATAGCAGTAAAATGAAGTATGCTGTGAACAGATGTGTTATTCCCAACTCTTAAACTAATCATAATGTGGTAGTCAACAATTGGTTTACCAGTTTCCAATTGATGTTACCTTTGCTAACAGAGTACAAGCTAAACAGCACAGGAATTATATTCAGGAAAAAAGCAGAAATTCCAAATGAAATGTTGCTATTTCAAAACAGACCTTTGTATAGTATAATCTTTTTTACTTCAGAAAGATATAACGTTGGCTTCATAAGTGGCAAAGAAAAACAAAGTGGTGCTATCGATATCAACTTTCAACTGTGATGGAAGTTTTGTTTTCCAATCAGATTTTGTTGGTACTTTTTTTTTTCTTTTGTCTTTTTGAGACAGGGTTTCATTATGCTGTTCAGGCTGGCCTTGAACTCAGTTTGTAGCTCAGGCTGACCTCAAATTCACAGCAGTTCTCCTACCTCAGCCTCCTGAATGCTGGGATTACAGGTGTGTGCCACCATGCCCAGGTGTTGGTACATTTTAGATACACATAATGATCACATTCATCAGAGAATTTGTACATGTACATGATATAACTTGTTGCTTTTTTTCCATTTCCCTACCCTCACTTCAACTCATCATCTCCTCAGTAACAAGGGCTTTGTTTCCATTTTTTTTCCTTTTTTTTTTTTCTCACTTTGTTTTCCTTTTTTTGAGATAGACTCTTGCTATGTAGTTCAGGCTCTCCTTGAACTCATTATGTAGCTCAGGCTGGCCCCAAACTCTCAGCAGTTCTGCTGCCTCTCTCTCCCCAAGTGCTGGGATTACAGGCATTTGCCATGGTATGGTTGATACCTTGTGTCAACTTGAGAAGTTTAGAAGTTTAACTAACAGACTCAGCAGGAAACTAGGATTCTTACTGTGTAAACATTTTCATCTTGTGCAGAGCAGGGCAAGGAGATTTTGTGAGTGCTACACTTGCCCAAAGAGGTGGGTAGCCTACTTCTAACTCTATAAGGGAGAAGAGGCTTTTCCCTGCCTTTGTTCTAAAATCTTTCCTTCCTTCATTTTGGGTATCAGGTGTTTTGTCCTAGCAGCAAGAGAAAAGTAACCAAGACACACCAGCATGCCTGGTCCATTAGGGCAATAGTGATAGGGAAACCTCAGTAAAACAGAATCCTCAGATGGAGACTTTCTACAAGGAAACCAAAGATGGAGTAGATGTTATTGATGAGTTATATAGCAGCTATGATGCCACTCGAAACACAAAGCATTGGTCAGTGGTTGTGTTTCATTGGATGCTAAATATGTGTGGCATAAATAGTTTGATAGTTTACAAATAAAATAAGTGCAAAATATTGCAGAGAAATTTTCTTAGAGTATTAGAACTGAAGCTCATAAGATCATTTACAACAGAGAAAAAAATAAAATGTTTCTGCCCAGGAAACTAGGAAAAAAATTGTGAAGCACACCAGTGAGCTGACAGGTGAACAGGCAGCTGCAGCACCACAAAGATCTACTGTGATAACAGGAAAATATAAACTATGTCAACTGTTCCCTACGGGAAAAGACAGGAAAACAAAACACATGCTATCAGTGTAAGTAATAATTGTATATGGAACATGCAGTTCTCATGTGTGAAGATTGCCTTGGGTGTGAGTGTTGAAGCAAAGCTTATTTCTGTGGCAGACTTTTGTTTGTTTACATTCCAGTACACATAGGTTTTTATTTTTGAAATTATATTTCAGGTTTTGTAAGCAAGTACATAGCTAATATAAAAATGTTGCTATCTATTCTAAGCACTTATTACATATTTGATATTTTATTTTATTGATACCTTATTTCCCTGCTAAACGCTGTAGTAGGAAGCTCCTGAAAAAACAGGAAGGTAAGAAAGATGACAAGAATGCCACATATGTAAGCTGAGCACAGACACTGTCAATATAAGTGAGATGTATGCTTGGAACACGTAGCTGTCAGGTGTGAAGACTGCCTTGGGTAGGATAGTTAAAGCAAGGCTCATTTTTGTGATAGAGTTGTATTGGCATCTTCATTGCAGTTCATATTGGAATTTATTTCTGATGTTATCTTTTAGGTTTTGTAAGGAAGTACACAGCTGATGTTAAAATGCTGATATTTATTCTAAATTCATAATATATTAAGAATTTAATACTTTATTTTGTTGATATTTTATGTTCCTGTTAACTGCACACTGTATAATATAATAAGAACCTCCTCTGACAAAATGACAAGACCAGTGAGATGTCAAGAATGTTCTACAAAAAGGCCAGGAAAGCATAAGACATTGTGCTGTCAGTGTAAGTAATGCATGTATATGGAACATGCTGTTGTCACATGTGCAGACTACTTAGGTGTTATAATTAAAATAATGATTTTTTTTGTAAAGTGCTATCATAAAGTGCTGTTTTCATTGTAATTCATGTAAGAATTTGTGTTTTTTTGAGACTTAGAACACCAAAAACAGTTGATGTTGAAAATTTTTATGCTTTTTAAATAAACAATAAGTAGTAAGAACTCAGTACTGTTTTGTGATTTTTTTCTATTAAGTACTCATTATTTAATAAAACTCATAAAATTAATAATTAATCAGTAGAAATATTATAAAGAATAAATGTGGGTCTGACGGAGCCATGTTTATGTGCCTTCATGACAAAGTTCATCTCATGTCCCAAGTTAATGTTGCTATACTACTGTTACTATTGAAACACCATCCTTGTCATTTCTATTTGGGTGAATTCCATAGATGTAGCTATTTGTGCCAGAAGTTTTCAAGTAAAAAAGTTGTTGTAATCCTGGCAATTTTTATCTTTTTTAAAAATAGCAATTTGACCCATTCACACTTAAAACCATACTAACCCAGGAAAAGGATTAACAAAGACAGAAACTTCTAGGTGCCTCCCAGGAGCCTAAGAAAACAATTCTTGTCTGTAATGAAGAAGACCTGATTCTAAAAGACACCCTGGCTGGGGATTTAGCTCAGCAGCATAAGTGCCTGCCCTTTAAGCGCACAGTTGTGAGTTCGATCCTCGGTACAAAAAAAAAAAAAAAAAATACTGTCTTAGAAAACAAAATCAAATAAAAAAACAAGAGCATAAAAGACACCCTGAAATCCCTAGGAATTGCCTATCAACATCAGAAGCAGGAAAATTTACAACCAACAGCAGCTGTTTGAATTTTGATATTCTATATTAAGTCTTTTATCAAGAGTTCTGTGGTAGTTTGTTTATGTTATGGATTTTCCTACCTATATCAGTTTAATTTCTTTCTCAAGGTTTTAAGGATAATTTTCTTTTCATCAGACCATCACCAGAATCTATTTGCTGGCAAAGCTGGTTTTTCTCCAATGTTATGGGAATAATTTAAGTGCAAGTGGACAGAAGTCCTAAAGACATTTTGTTCTGCCAAGAATAAGTTGAGTGTGTGTATGTGTGTGTTATATATACATATATATATATATATATATATATATATATATATATATATATATATATCAGTTTTGGTCAGCTGTACTGACAGAGCTGCAGTAAGATATTTTCCTGTGTGTTAATCAAGGCCACACAGACAAAAGCTCAAGGAAGGATGACCCCCTACCTCAGGAAGTTGTGAATCAGTTGCTATTTATAACCAGTATACAGTAGAACTTGAGAGCAAGTCTTTGCTCAGATGGCAGGAAAAACTTTTTTGCTAAATTTCATATTTGAGAAAAGTTTATAGGCATGACTGAGTGAAGCCTCTAAGTGAAAGGAAGTAGCATGACAGCAACTGTAAGTATTTTGCATATTTGGGTCAAGAATGTGGTAGCAGAGATGTAGGAATTTCAGTCACTGAAAAGCAGGTATTTTATTTTGAAGAAACAATAATGGGCAACTTGGATTCTCTTTAGCAGGTTGTTTGTGCAGTTGTGCTGCTAATAGAGTTGAAATAAGGGTATGTGATAGACTAATACTGCCTGTCAACTTAAGATAAGGAATACCTATTGGTATATTTGCAAACTGACTCTTGCTGTGGATGTATACATGAAATTTTTGGTCAGTCATTGTCTGTCTGTCTGTTTGTCTTTCTGTCTGTCTGTCTTTTGGAGCGGGGCAGGTACCAAGAATTGAACTCAAGACCTTGAGCTTGCCAGGCAGGCATTTATGCCACAGAGCTAGATCCCTGGCCCAGTCAATGCATTTCTGTATATGTGTGCTTTTTATAGTACTCAATTGGCCCTTCTTTGATGAAGAGAAAGTTTCATAAAGAATTGGTGTACTGTAAGCTGGGTATGGTGGTGTACATCTATAATTCTAGCACTCAGGAGACCTAGGCAGTAGGATCATGAAAAGTTCAAGGCCAGCCTGAGCCACATAGTGAATTCAAGATTAGCCTGAACTACACAGTGAGACCCTATCTCAAAAACAAACAAATGAACAACAAAATTGTTTTAGCATTACCTATAACAGTAACATATACTGCTATAGGTAATGCTTAAAACTCTCATTATACTTAACCTAAGGAAATTAAATATGGCAGAATATTAAATCGGTTTTGAAATGACAGCTTGAAAAATGTCACAGTGTTGTATTTTCTCAGTATAGTATCACTTACCTTTATGGAGTTGAATTACAGGCACATTTTTACTCCTGTAATGTAAATTAATTGCTTAAGGATAAGTGAATGATGTATCAGTGGGGTTTAAATTAAGGAATTATATACTGTATTAACATTCTTATCTCATTTTAATAGGATTATTCAAGACAAAGTTATAGCCATTTTCAATGAGGATCAGTGATCAAAATTAATTGTTTTTAAAAAGACATTTGCAAGTTAAACATGAAAGAAAAGTACTGGAGCCATTTTACTTCCAACAGGATAAACTGTACAGCATTTCATTGTCACTTTTAATGGAACCTTTGTAAGATTCGTCACTTATGCACACAACAGGGAACATGGATGTTGGTTTTTCTCGTTCTGCTGTTCAGACACTGTCAAGAAGCCACTGCAAAAACATCAAACAAAAAATTTCCCAGTGGGAAGGAAGGACTAATGGTACATCTAATCTATCCAAGTGGCATCCAAAGGACTTTGGAGTGAGATACAACTGTCACCAAGAGATTCTTAAGAAAAATCCTATTGCTGGGGGACAGAACAAAAAGTTGGGTATAACCAGCTCTCAAAATGTGGGTTTAGATATGAGTGAAGATGCTAAAAGCCATGATCTGAGTGACAATGAAGGTGGGAAACATGACTATGATGATACACGCATCTTTAAAGATGAATCAGAATCCAGTTGGGTATGTTCCAGGGTAAAACAAATTGAAAGCTGGAAAGAAGTTGTGTTAGATTCCGAGACTTCATTACCTCCAGGAAACTTGTATACCTCACAAATATTGTGGAAGAAAATAGAAGCACTTCCTTCAGATAAAGTCTTAAATTTGGCTTTAGAACCCTGTGGCCTTTCAGAAAAAAAACTGAATTGTAGCATTCTGAATAGTTCATATGGAATGACTAAGAGTTTAGAAAATATTTACTCTAAACCTGAGGGGCAAGAATGTGGATCTTCTATAAACCCTTTGCCAAAACCACGCAGGACATTCAGGTACTTATCTGAGTCTGGTGTTAGGCCGAATGAAGAAAGGAACTGTGACAGAAAACACTGTGAAAATAGTTCTTGTGCAGAATCTACTTTGTCCTCTTCTCGGGACCTTGAACCAAAGAAATATGGTGGAAAAATTAGAGGGAGATCAAAAAGGTATGTTTTTATCTTTCGCAAAATGATTTGCAAGCATTTTCTTTTTAGGATCAGTTCTCTTTCCTTTCAAATCAATTTTAATTTCTTAGCCCAGCTTACAGCCTTAATTTGATCATATTGATGTTGACTAACATTGATGTTGACTAACATACAGGGAAAATAAAAAGAGGAAAAAATAGAAGTATAGCTAATATCTAAGATAATTTGCTTAGTGTATCAGAAAACCTTCCATTTGTATCTTTGGTTGGTTCGTTTTTGTTTTTGTTTTTCTAGATAGTGTCTCACTATGTATTTCAGCTTGGCCTTCAACTCAATATGCAAACCAGGCTTAGGCTTCAGGTTGGCCTTGAACTCATTTTATAGCCAAGCCTGGAACTTGCTGTGTTCTCTTGCCTCAACCTTTTGAGTGTTAGGATTATAGGTATGTGCCACTACACTTGGCTTTCTGTTTGTATCTTTAAGAATTTGTAGGGGCAGATATGATGGCACAATGCTTGTAGTCCCAACACTCAGAATGCTAATGTGGGAGGATTGTGAGTTTGAGGTATGAGACTCTCTCTCCAAAAACATACCAGGGGCAGGGGCAAGGCAGCACATGCCTGTAAGCTCAGTACTTGGGAGGACTAAGCCAGAAGATTAGCATGGGCTACATAGAAAGGCCCTGTCTCAAAAAAGAAGAAAGAAAGATTGCTTACTTTTAATGATTGAGTAAACAATGAACCTAGTGAAACCTGGTATGGTGGTGCACGCCTATAATCCCAGCCCTCCAGAAGCTGAGGCAGGAGGAGTGCCACAAATTTGAGGCTAGTTTGGGTCACACTGAGTTCAAGGCCAACCCAGACTGCATAGTGAGATTCTGTCTAAAAAGTGGTGGGGGGGAGGGCGGAGATTTAGCTCAGCTCCCTAAGTGCCTGCCTGACATGCATGAGGTTGTGAGTTCGATCCCCAGTACCAAAAAAAAAAAAAGTGAGGAACATGAATGTGAGAAGAAAAAGGAATCAAAATATATCATGCAAAGGTACAAATTTCCTGTGATGAATGTTATCACTAATAATTTAAAAAATAACATGAATATGTTTGCTTAAAACACATCACTTTCATCATGTGATAGAGGGCACCAGTGTAGTTTATTCTTACATCTTTGATAAAAACATCTTTGATGTTTCACTCAAATCCTTTACTTAGCAGTTTCTGTTTAAAGAAGATTAGAGTTTTGAAAAATATAGCATTAAAATGTATCTCCTTTCCTAAGGAAATCCTTTGAATTTGAGGATATTCAGCACTTTCGAAATCGGAATTCACAGAAGATTCATGAAAAACTTGGGAGAAATTCTGGTTCAGTGCTTTATTACACACAGTCCGAGGATAACATCTATGAAGATATCATATGTAGGTGTACACAACTTTGCTATTAAACTTAATGAGTATGTATTTAATGATGTCTAATTATAGGATAGTATTTTCTTTTATAATCAAACATATCTTGGTCTACATTTGCCTTTGTAGTATGGGTACCTTTGGTATATAAATTTTTTCACTGTAATGAATTTTTACAACTAGTGCAATGGGTTATTCAGTTTAAAAGTAAATGTTTACAGTATAGTTTTTTGAATAGATCCTACCAAAGAAAATCCATATGAAGATATTCCAGTGCAGCCTCTGCCTTTGTGGAGATCCCCTTCATCATGGAAGCTACCACCCACTAAAAGTGCTTTCAGAACACCCAAGGTACATCTACAGTATTAATTGAAGAAACATTAGAGTCTTGTTTTATGTTATATACAAAATAGTTAAAATGGTTTAACTGGGACCAAAACTAAGAGACAATTTTGTTGTTGATTTTTTTAGGCAATACATAATTTTTTTCCTTTGCCTTGTTGTTTTGTTATCATTTTAACACCTCAGAAAATTTGAGTATAAGTATCTTTAGATGAGCCATGAACAATTTTCTGTTTAGTGTAGTTCCTACTATTCCCTTTTGGTCTCACATCAGCCTGTGACTTAAGTTACCTGCTTGGTGTCTGAGAGTTTTGAAACCTCTGCTTTGTATTATGACGGTTATGAGCAGTTCTCTAGGAATTTGATTACAGTGTAGGAAGACTTTAATTTCTAAAACTGAGAAGCTTCTTTACCAGTGGTGAGAAAGAAATTATGTTATTCTCATTTGAAATTATTTTAAAGAGAAGACAAATATTTTCCTGGGATAGCTTTGACTTTCCATGAAAACACAGATGTTAACTAGATGACTTTACCTTTACCTGTATATCTTCTCCTATTCTAGCTTCCTCCCAAACCACAGTTCCTTCACCGAAAGACTATGGAACTGAAGAACTCCCAGTCTTACTTATGGTCAAAGTTTACCAAGGATACCACTTTGCCTGTCACTTTAACTGAATGGAAACTTTTTGGAGCTGGAGATTTTGCAAACAGAAATAGGAGAAATCTTCCAAGGGTAAGGAGTTCAATACTTTCATTCTTCTTTCTTATTTCAATATTTCCATAAGAGAGAATAAATAAACATTAAACCAAAATGAATAGTAGATTATAACCGATCTATTGGAATTAAAAGATGTGGAAAGCAGCCTTAAGTTTTAAACTTTTGGTTAAGCAAGAAAATTGCATGAATTGCTTTTGCCAGGGTTTCTTTATTGAGTTGGAAAGTTGATATTACATGAGTGGCTTCACTTCAGTTACCTTAGCTCAAAATTAGCTGTCTCTCTTAGGGAAGCACCAGAATCTCATAAAAAGAACATTCTGTCAGGCTAGTTTCAGTGTTGTTCCCACTTGTATGCCAAGGTGGCTAAAGTTTTATGCCTGAATTAACAGATTTTCAGTAGTGACAAGGTAAATACAGTATATTCAGTATATTTGGGGCAAAAGTTTCCAGTCAGAGGAGGAAAAAGAGAAGTTGAACTGTTACTTGGAACTAAAAACTTACCAGCAATCATGCCAAATAACTTACTTCTCTCTCCAGGAAAAAAGGCAGTACATCATCCCAATTTCAACAACTGCAACCCAGAAAAAGAAATTGAGATTAATTCTAGACAGATATATTGTCTTTTGAAAGGCACCTAAGAAAATATGTGTAAAGAGTTTTAAACCATTACTTTGTTTGTTTAATTCAGAGTATTTTTAAGATTGACAAAATACTCTGCAGATAATATATAGCCATAAAGAAGTCAAGTCATTTAAATATTTCTTTCCTTACTCCTATTTGAATTAGCAGTGTGTATTCATCTAGCACATAATTTTTATACCTGGTTTTAACATTAAAGTCACAGTTTTTTCTTGGCTTAGTTTCTGTTCTTTGGTTCCTTGGGAAATATTCTGCTTCACAATTAAATTCTTCCTGTTTCCTGCCTTCTCTTTAAAAATCACAGGTTTGAAAAACTGCCAGCCATCCAGCAGCAGATTCTCCTTTGGTAGATCATGCTGGCATAACAAAGCAGCTTCCCACAAGGCCCTGAAATAACAGATCATGTGTTCTTTAGAGGAAGAATACAGACACCTACGGGACTGCATTAAGATTCTTAAAATCTTAGAATGGCAGTAGCAAATATTTACTAATCATGCATTGTAGCGTTAAATGAGGCCCGTGGAGATTTTCCAGTGCGTTTGATTTTTATGTACTGTGAATCTTGAGAACTCAAAACTTATCCTCTTCTTGATGATAGGTGATATGTTCCAACTCTTCCTTTTTTAGAATTTTCCAAAAGGTTTTTGAGAAACAGAATGGAAGAAAATGGTGACGAACTCTTGATTGTTGGTCAGGAACAGGTGGTCGGCATTTCTACCTGTGACCTTCTGCTTTTATGATGTCATATATACAGTCTGACTTTGAAGTATTTTAAGAACAGTATTCCATAAGAAGAGCAGTTTGTGTTTATTTACCTTCTGATGACAGGAAAGAAAATTGCTTTCACGGTTTGAAAATCACTGATCTAATCCACATGCCTCTTTCCTACCCTTCCTTTCTCTTCCTGCTTTGAAAGTGTATTTGAGGTTGTTTGGTAGAGTATATTTCCTGATGTTTTTTATTGTTTGTGTCAAGAGTGTACAGCAGTATGGCTTCTGTCATTTCTTAGAGCACTTTACTGTATTTCCTGCAACTAAAAGGTGAAGATAGGCTCCTCTTCCAACCTCATAATCAGAATTTAAATTTATCACTTTACCTCCTACTTGTAGAACAGTAGCTTATTTTCTTTATAGTATTTAAGGAAATATTTTGATTATTCTTTTCAAATGTACATTAATAAATTATGCTATGTTTAAGTTGGCTGTAGTAGTGTATGCATGTAATCCCAGCAGCAAGAAGGTTAAGGCCAGTCTGGGGTACATAGCGAGCTCAAGGCCAGCCTGAACTGTATAGTGAGATCCTATCTCAAAAAAGAAGAAAAAATAAAAAAGGAGGAGGAGGAGGAAGGAGGAAGAGGGAGGAGGGGAAGAGGAGGAAGAAAGAAGTGAGAAGAATCACTGGCAACTTTTCACCTGAATTCAGTTATAAAAAAATTAAGAGAGTAAACTCATCCAGAAGTGTAGGAATAATCTGCATATAAGATGCTAACGTTTCTCACTTTTTTTCCTTGTGCTGGACTGCTTCACAGCCTGTTTATTGCCAGATTTAGAGAAACAAGGACAAAAGAGAAAATAAGAGTACTTTTCTCAAGCAAGTTTGTTGATTGCCATCTAATATAATGATCTTCACAGTTGAAATTCTAGACATTAAGTGTTCTAAAATAGGATTAATAAGAAAAGTATGGAATCTTAAGATAAAAGTACACATGGAAAAACTATTCCTTATTTTAAAAGTGCCTATCATCTACTGTAATTCTTTTTTATCCAACTTATTTTGTGTTTCTAGCTATTTCTATCTCTTTCTCAGACACATGCGCGCGCACACACACACACACACACACACACACACACACAGCTTTCCTAGCAGCCAAGGAAGAATTCTGATAAATGCTTATTAGGGAGAAGTGGTTATATATAACAATTTAAAAATTAATAGTGTTAGTTGAGCATGGTGGTGTATGCCTATAATTCCAGGACTTGGGAGGGTAAGCCAAGAGGATCACAAGTTTGAGCCCAGCCTTGTCAACCTAGTAACTTAGCAAGATCCTGTCTTAAATTAAAAATGGGCTGAGGAAATAACTTAGTGCAAAAGCCCTAGGTTCAATCCCCAGTACTGCCCCTCTAAATTACTAACTAAATTTTAAAATGAGTGGAAAGGATAGAAAAACATAGTTTTGTACTTGGGCATATTTGAAAGTCTCTTTTTTTATGACATTTTCTTAAAATAAATTGTAATATTTGTACTCTCAGTAGCAAAGTTTATTTTCTTTGACTGAAACTTTGGGGGGGGGGCTAAGGCAGGATGATCACAAGTTTGAGACCAGGCTGGGCAATATAATGATTTAATGAGATGCTGTCTCAAAATAAAAAATAAGAGCTTGGTGTGGTACAATTACACATGCCTGTAATTCTAGCACTCAGAAGGCTGAGGCAGGAAGATTGCTGAGTTCAAGATCAGCCTGAACTACATAGACCCTACCTCAAAAAAAAAAAAAAAAAAAAAAACTGAGGGATTGAGAATGTAACTTAGTGCAAAGTCTCTGGCTTCTATTCCTAGTACCTTAAAAACAAAACAATAACAAAAACACTTGCCATGTGTGATTATCTTTTTTTTGGAAGAATTCCTGGGAGCAGAAATAACTGAGCTTCACTTTCTTCCAAATGAGTGAGTGTTTCTCTTCCTACTCTGGGCAAGCAAAAACGTGCATATAATAATGACTTGGTCATTGTAGGGAATGCGGTAGCCACCTTGCCTGCATGTTGTAATATGGAATGACAAGGAATCTCCCTAAGAGGCTGTGCTGGATTCATCTGTCACCATACCCATTTTATATGGAAGTGGTATTTTGTTTGTTACAGGATCTCACTATATAGTTCAGACTGGCCTTAAAGTGGACTCAGTGTTTGAACAATATGTCATCTAAAGATCGTCATTTAAAATTTTAAAAAGTAAAAATTTTTACCTGTACAGTACATCTCATCTCTAAATTAAAATCACTAATTAAATCATCAAGCTGTAAACCTTGTATTGGTTTTGACTAGTATTTTCCTGAACTTCTTTCAGCTTGTATTGAAAATAGATGATATATTTCAATCCAAGAGAGGAAAGAAGAAGGTAAAGTTACACCCTTACACTGGAAAGGAAGTACCTCCTTCAAAAGGTAAGAATTATAATTGTTTGGCTACCTACAGGTGTCAGCATTTGAGGGGAAAATCATTATAAAACTTAATGTCTGAAGTGAATTATAATTTTTGATTACTTTCCTGTCAGTCCCACTTTAGTATAAAATCCTTTAGGGTAAGGGGTCATTTTGCCAATTCCTTTCATTTAGTTCTGTCCCAAGTAATAAGTGTTGGGTGAGTAAATAAATGAAAAAAAATATGAAACCAGTGAGTCTAATTTTCATAGGTAGTTTGAATGATTGTTTTGTAGTCCTACTTTGATTTGTAGTCATTCGCCAGTATAGTCTTTCAGTAGAGAAATGAAAATATTAGGTATACATAGACTGGAGGTATGTAATACTCAACTTGCAATCATAAATTCATAAGTTGTAAGTTCTATATTGTAGATGGTTATATAAAACTTAAATTATCCTACCAAGCATGGTTGGCACATTCCTATAATTCTAGTACTTTAGGAGGTTGAGGCAGGGAGAATCACAAAAAACTGGGCAATTTAGTAACCTAGTAAGACCTGTTTCAAAATAAGAAATTTTTAAAAAGGGCTTTAAAAAAAGCTTAATGCAGAGGTCCTGAGTTCATTCCCCAATGTCAACCAAAAAACCCTTATATTTCCTTTATTAATAAGTGTTCAATATTCATAGTGAATATTAGATTTTCATAAAAAGTTGTGAGGGTTTGGGATGTAACTTGGTGGTAGAGCACTTGCCTAGTATTTGAGATGCCCTAGGTTTGATGCCCAGCACTGCAAAAACAAAACAAAAAAATAAGACATGTGAGAGTCTAAGCTTTTTTGGTAAAAAATATATAGAATTTAGCAATTTTTATTTATAAAGTTAATAAGTGAGAAACAGTAGTGAAGGCATTCTAGAGGAGAATGTTTCTTACTTTTTTTTTTTTTCTGTTTTGAGAAAGGGTCTTGCTATACAGTTCAGGCTGCCCTTGAGCTCACTTTATAGCTCAGGCTGGTCTTGTACTCTTGATGATCCTACCTCCTCAGCCTCCCCAGCCACCTGGGATTACAGGTGTGCATCACCACACTCAGCTATGTTTCTTACTTTCACAGTTTTCTAAAGGTAGAAATCTTTAAATTTACCCTAAAAATATGTTCTATGTTCTAACAACTTCCTATCTGAAAATAAAATCCTATTTCAACTTAGGCTATTTTTACTCTGTGATGGTTGTGTTTAATCACAGCACCGCAGACAACAGCAAAATCAACTTGTCAGTGTTTTTAATGTGAACTTTCAGATTTTTCAAAAGTGCTTTACAAAATATATTTCAGTCTTCTTCTTTGGGGAACAAACTTTTAGTTGTGCTGACTGTATCTCATGTCTGTGACTAGGAGTTTGCCACCGACCTAAATTCACAGGCAGAAGCTGAGCCTGAGGAGGAAACCTACCTTCCTACCACGGATCATGGTTTCACTATCTGATCATTTCCTATCATCAATAGTGATTCTCAGTTTTTCTCATAAACCTTGATTTTTTTTTTTAGCAGTTTACTGCTTCGTCATGTATTTCCTTCTCAACAAGGATATTATGAAAAAATTTTTAGTTTGTATAATTCAGAACTAGATACAGCGAATGAAATCTTTACAATGTATTGTCTTAGATTCCTCCTGAAACATTTTTTCTAACTTTCTAAATAATCCTGTGTGACAAATGGATTTGTCACTGTTTTATAGATCAGGAAAATAATTATAAATTGCTAATTATGTAAAATATCAAGACACTGGGGCAAGGACAAGTACTTGTAAAACATCGTCTCTCTGAATTAACAGCATTTTTTGTGTGCATGCCATATGGATTAGGATTTTAGTAAATTTGCTTTAAGATTAGTTTTTTAGCTGTTTTTGTTTGTTTGTTTGTTTTGTTTTGTTTTTAATGAAACAGGGTCTCACTATGTTGTCTAGGCTGACCTTAAACTCCTGAGCTCAAATGATTCTCCTGCCTCAGCCTCCCAAGTAGCTGGGTATATGGCCTCATGCCATCACACCTGACTGAAGACTAGTTTTTGAACAGTCACATCATTTAAAAAAAAAACCTACATCATTGTTGAAAAGGGAAGAGAAAGATTTTTGTTACCTAAATTGCCAATATCTAGTACCAAAAAAGAAAAAGAAAAAAAGTAGTAGTTCCCGCAGTGTAGTTTCCATGCAAGTTTTCTCCCCCTTTGTATAACTCAAAGAAAATAAGCATTTACCCAGCCTTTGTGACCAACTCCTCCAAGTAATCAGAGGAGTTCTTCTCATGCCTGAGAATCTCATGACTCCATTATGACAATTCTGATTTCATTTTCCTCCTTAAGTTTTACTCATTTAGCAACAGTGCCTAGCAGAACTAAATGATCATATATGCCTATCAGTATGTGCTTCCTGAGTATATTTCAGCATAAACATTTCTTAACTTTCAGTTTGCAAGTATTACAGAATGGTTCATTGCCCTTATTGAATTCTGTCATATTTTTTAGTTTTCCATTTTTTCATTTATTTTTTGTTTTTGGAGACAGGGTCTCACCATATAGTTTAGGCTAGTCTTGAACTCACTGTGTAGCCCAGGCTGGCCTTGAACTCCCAGCAATGCTCCTTTGCCACAGCCTCCAAAGTGCTGTTGTTACAAGTGTGCTTCAGTGGCCTTGGCTTCTTTCTTTCTTTCTTTCTTTCTTTCTTTCTTTCTTTCTTTCTTTCTTTCTTTCTTTCCTTCCTTCCTTCCTTCCTTCCTTCCTTCCTTCCTTCCTTCCTTCTCTCTCTCTCTCTCTTTCCAGACATTTTATAAGCTCCTAAGACATACCTAGTGCTAAGTATACAAATACTTTTTGTACCCAAATAGTCACATTATTCAGATTTTGTATGCCCTCCATTTTTAAAAAACTTTCTTTCAGTATCAACACATAGAGATTCTCATAACTATAAAGTATTTCACTATATAGGTGATAAAAATTTTTATTAAGACTGGGATTATGGCTCAATGAGGCCCTCAATTCAGTTCCATACCTCAAAAAAAATTTTATTAGCTGGTTGTTTCTATTGTTTTATTTAGCCTATAGATATTTAAATTTTCAATGGGTAAAGATAAACATATATATCTTCAAACAGTATTATAATATGTATCCTACTTAGATCTTTTGCTTCAGCCTCTGAGTGATGGGATTATAAGTATGTCCAGCTCCACCAGCTTCCAGCCCTTTCATTAAACTTTTTTTTTTCTTGGTAAATTGTGTGCCCAGAATTATGATACAAAACACTCCTTCGTAGGCTGGGGATATTGCTTAGTGGTGGAGTAAATGCTTAGCATTTGCAAGGTCCTGAATTCAGTCCAAGTGCCAGATAAACAAGCAAATACCAAACAATTCCTTGTAAAAACAACAAAGACCCTTATTTTCAGGATACTTAAAATATGATTTCATAAAATTGGAACAGAATAAATCATATTTGGAGTAAAGGATATATCAGTATGGGCTCATAGGTAGGTAGAGGTATCACAGAAGAGGTTAAAAGAGACTTCATTACTTGGTAGCCAAGTGTGGTGGTGAGCACCTATAATCCCAGCACTCTAGGAGGCTGAGGCAGAAGGATTGCATGTTTGAGCCTACCCTGAGCAGTTTACCAATTTAGTTAGACCTCATCTCAAAATAAAAAGGGCTAATGGTGTAACTTGGTGTTCAATCCTAGTATCACAAAACAAAAATCTTAACTTGTTACTCTTTCTAAAAGCTGTAGTCTGGTTGATATTCAGGTTTTTGTTTAGCAATTTAATATCCTATGTTAATACTTTATATACAGATGAGATTTGAAATTAAAATAGAATCTATCCTGAACTAGACTTCACATAACTAATCTAAAAGGTGATTAATTTCTAGAATCAGGATCAGAGGAGAGCTGAGGAGTGAGGTAGAATGTGGAAAGAAGATGTATTAGAGCACTTTCTTCTCTGAGTCTTTTTCTGTGGGTCACTTTCCAAGGCTCTGGTTACTAGTGGTAAACTGAGGCTTGAAAGTCTTCATGGAAAATCATAGAAAAATTCATAAATTTTAAATTGGGCAGAATCCTTAAGTAGCATGGTGAAATCTTGAGCTGTTCTGTTCCTTCCTGCTCAGGACGTGAATCTTCTCTTTGTCCAATTCTCCACCACAGAGCTAAGATACTACACACCTATTAGTAACCTTCTGGGTTATCAGGTCAATGTCACTGTCTCAAGTGACCCTTACATAGTGGCCTAATGTTACAGCACATGCTTATATCTTTTCCCTCACTTTCACATAAGCTTCATGTCATCGTACATTAAAAGAGAGACCATATTCACATAACTTTTATGTCATAATTATATGTATTGTTTTTAATTTCTTACTATACCTAATTTATAAATTAAGTGTACATAGGTATATATGTAAAAGAAAAAAATGTATATATATAGTTCAGTACTAGCCACAGTTTCAGGCATGTAGTGGGGATCTTAGCATATACCCTCTCAGATAAGAACAAAAATGTTTTCTCTTCTGTATTCTCCTTTGACAACTGCTTAACATAAAGAAATGACTTACAATCTTTATTCTTCCTTGTAACTAGTCCCTGGGCCTGGAGAGGGTTTACTTTGTACTCATCTTCAGGTATTTCCTATTATTGAACAATACAGATAGAAGCTCTTCCTCTCTTTGCAGGTGAAACCAGTGGGAATGAAAGTGATGGTGAATATCTGCCAAAGAGTGAGTGAGTCAGTGGGGCTGCTCCCTTTCTCATGATGTTACTGGTTATGGGTGGAGTGGCTCTTGTGTTTGTGATTAAGCCTGTTTCTCCTCACAAGAAATTTCACTTTGTAGATTTTTTTTTTTTTTTTTTTTTTGGTACCAGGGATCGAACTCATGACCTTGTGCTTGTCAGGCAGTCACTTATGCCACTCAGCTATATTCCTGGCCCTGTAGATCTTTTCTTTATTTTTGGAATCTGTTGAAATTTGGGAAACTAGTACACCAGTGACTGTTTGACAAAATTTTAAATCTCTCTAATGGATGGAGGCCAACCAGTATGGTTCTAAGGATGGCGTGTTCTTACAAGAGTAGCACATATGTAGACACATATGCAGTAGTTTTGTGGCAGCCCAACAGAGTATATGAATTACCCTCTGCAACAGATACTTTCCATGTAATATCTGATTTTTCATAGTAACTGAAGTACAATTATATAGTGACTTTGATATCTTTGGGTTTGAAAAAGGAAATGTAGTAAAAAAAAAAAAAAGAAACATTTAGGAACTGAGTATGTAGCTCAGTAGTTAGTGCTAGAGTGATTGCCTACCATGTGCAAGACCCTGAGTTCGATCACCATTGCTGGGAAAAAAGAGGAGAAAGGAAGTATTACCTGTTTTTATTCATAGGCAGTTATATTGCAATGTATTGTGCTGTATGCTTTGTGTTAGAAAATGTATTTCTGGCTCTACTCACCCAAGCACTTCATGGTGCTCTGTATCTTTATCTAATGAGTTGTCACAACAAGTTATTTACTTCCTGTTAAATACCTGACATACTGATGGATAGAAGAGGAGGGGACATGAAGTATCTGGAAATCTGATACTCTGTAATCTTCTGACTAATAGTCTTGTGCTTATTTCACTGGCCTGAGTTGCCTCAGAGGTTTAATTCAGTAGCCTGACTAAAGCATCATGAGGTTCAGCCTTGATGTCTGAGGATGACTATTTTAGTGTTATTGCTAAGGAGAAACAAGACCTAAAATTGTCTTGATTTGAGCTTAGCCCTTTGGGGTAACTAAAGCTTCGGCTAAAGTACTAAACGTCCTGAATAATTCCAAGGAGCCTTTCCTCTTTGTATTTTTAAAGTATTTTTGTGCCATCATTAACAGTTTCTGAGGAAGAATGTGTTGTATCTCAAAAAAAAAAAAAAAGAGTCTCCTGGTCAGTGACTCAGAATGACACATAAGTAAATCTCTAAAACATTTAAACTTTTTCCTCTGCAAATATACCATTTCCCTGGTAAAGATGGTCCAAATTGTTCAGAATTTAGAGATAAATAAGAATAGAAGATACATGCTATCCTGTTTGGGGGAAGCATGTTAAAAAACATGCTTCCATGGTTTGATTCTTTTCAAGTAGTAGTCCATTAATAGATATCTTCTTCCACTTCATTTTCCCCATGAGTTTAGCATAATTTATTGATATAAGTATATATCCATTTTTAGTAACATTTACCAAGGAGAGATAGGAAAAGCACAGTGTAAAGACAGCATTTTGTTTAATTTTATCAAACTCATCTCTTTCTCTTCAGACTCAGTTTTTCAAATTCTGATCTCCCCCATGATTTTATGATATTCCCAGCAGTGGTATCTATTGTTAGTCCATTGCATTTTGCAAACCTTTTCGTATGTCCTGCTGTGCTGCCAGGAAAGGTGGGATAACTTGGAATGTATGTTGGGCATACGTAGTGTATCATTTGGGACATAGAAGCCCAGTTCCACTCACTGCTGGTTGGAGGTGGATTGAACCTGGGATTTTGTGAGGATCTGCATTTGTCCTCTGATGCCTAAACAGGTAAGTATGTGAAGCAGATACTGGTTAGTCAGCATTCATTCAGCAATGACTGTGTGAAGATTACTCATATAGCTCTTAACCTCTAGGGCTAAAGGAAGACAGTACCACAGGGGAAAACATTACTCTGTGACTTCATTACAGATCGCCATAAGCGCTTAGCACAACTGCTGCAGCCTTCCAAGAGGAATCCTCACTACCAGACCTTGGAGCGGGATCTTATTGAACTGCAAGAGCAGCAGTTGTTTGAACTTTTTGTGGTGGTATCTTTACAGAAAAAGCCATCAGGAATAAGCTACATTCCCCAGGTTATACAGCAGTTCCCTAGCAAGGTAGGCTCATGGAAGCCAACAGTCATTCGAGAATGTTCCTATATGCTGTGTGTTGTTTGTTTCCTTTCTTTTTATTTATTGTTATCTCAACAAACTTTGCCCTCCACTGTAGGATCTGGTTAGTGAGTTTGACAACATCTTATGTTAGACATACGCTGCCCCAAAATGGAGATAGGGGAAGAAAAAGTTCATTTCTTAAATGTGTTTTATAGTTTTGACTGTACATTTAATAATTTTGTTTTCCATGTAATAATTTTGGCTATATCATTTAATAATTTTGTTTTCCATTTAATAATCTTTTTGTTCTCCATTTAATAATCTTTTACAGTCTTGATTTTCCTACCCCTAATTAGGGAAAGAATAAGGGTAGGAGAATAAGTTTATGATTTATATATGGACTCTGAAATAGTACTCTGTATTAGTCACTTACTTAGCACTGTGACTTTGAGAGGTTACTTAACCTTTCTGTGTCTTGTTTTTTTTCATTTGTAAAATGGGGGTAATCATAACTATCCCTTTGAAATGTAGTAAAGTTAATATGGGCTAAATGTAGATAAGGTCCTTAGAACAGTGTCTGGCATATACTAAGCTATGTGTAACATTTTCCATTATTAAGTAAATATTTAATGAGATAATATATATAAAGTACATCATGCAGTTTCCTGACACAAAGTATGCGCTTGATAAATGGTGGCTGTTATTATTAACACTGCCACTTGATTTACTCTTTTTCAAAAACTCATTAATTTAATCAGATATTAAAATGCCTACTGTCTGCCAGATTTAGATAATAGGAGTACAACTGAAAAAAGATTTTCTTCTTTTTTGTTTATTTTTTGTTTGTTTTTGCTACAAGGTCTTGCAATGTAGTTCAGGTTGGGCTTGAACACACTGTGTAGCTCAGGCTGGCCTGATCCTTTTGCCTCACTCTCCCTGATGTTAGGATTATAGGTGTGTGCCATTACACTGGCATAAAGATTTTCTTAATGTCTCACTGATCTTACCGAGCCTATGAACAAACCAAGCCCATCAACATGTGGGTTTTCCTTTTCCTTTTCTTCTTCTTCTTCTTCTTTTGTTTATATAATGTTTTGTAAAAAATGTCAGTATTTATTGTTTCTAATGTTTAAGAGTTCATCATTTCAGGGTTTCAGAGTTCATCATTTCAGGGTTTGGGGGTATAGCTCATGTCATGTGCAGGGTGAATTAGATCCCCAACACTGCATAAAACAAATAAAATTCCACACAAAAGTTTATATTTCATCCTGAGAAACTGGAAAGACTACCAATGCTTAGCTCACATTTCTGAGTGTCAGGAATTTGCTAATGCTGAATAAAGATCAAGACTTCATGGACTCAGTTGCATAAGGCCCCTCACTAAGAAGGGCCCCTTGCTTGAAGTTTAATGCAAGTGGTCACCATCTTGAAATACTTTTTAACTTTGGATTTGTGTTTTGTATTTGAAGTCCTATGAGACTGTTGGGCTTCTTGCAAGTTTCAGTTCATGCATGGTCTCACATCCTGCTGCCCCCCTGGATGGCTCTGCTAGTTTTCATGGTTCTCTTGGCCCTGATTGGCTTCCTTTTCATCCCCACAGAGTTACTGCTGCCACTTTCTGACCTTGGCAAGGGCTTACGCACTGACAAAGGAAGCTTGGGCTCAGGCAAGCATTGCTCCACAGCATCTCCAGGCAAGGCAAGGGGACAACCCCTCCTTGTTCTACTGGTACTGCTCTGTGTGTCTAGTGATGACATGGTAGAGAAAAAGCCTTCCCACCACCCTCAAATAGGATCAAGCACATCCCTGTTCAAAACTGTAATTTAGGAGGTTGCCAAATTGCTGTGCGCTAAAGTGATGGCTGTATGGAAGGGGAGATGCCACGCTTAACTTCCACATCTCCAGTCAGCCCTGAGTCTTAGTTCTACTGCTGGCAGAGAGAAAACTGAGGAGCTACAGCCACTAGTGTACCAGATTGGAGGCTCAGACCCCTTGTAAGGGGTGTACCTGTCAATCAGGGTCCTTGAGCCCAAGGAAAAGTGACATTAAATAGCAGATAAAAACTCACTACAGCTTGAAAGACCACAGAAACAGAAAAACATTTTTTTTTTGTATTTCATCTTTTCTTTTTGAATGAGAGCCTTCACATTTTCATCTTGCTGTCTGCTTAGAAAATTATATGGCTAGTCCTGAGCAGGCTTTATCCTTTTAAGTAGGAGCATTCATTCATTTCTCAGCTTATTATTTGTACTGCTTCTCACGTAGGACTTTGTATTTATAATCCTGTTAAATGTTTCACTAAAAAATTAGCAAAACTCGTTATTGTAATCTAAAAGACATTTTCTTCATGGATTCTCATTTTTTTCAGTGTCTTCAATATTTCTTCAGTAAATAAATACACAAGTAAATAAATACACAATAAACTCAGCTGAAAGTACAGTGTCTCAGCATTGTTGGTACAAGAAACTTATTTGCTGAGAGTAGCTTAATTTTTTACCTGGTTTTGATTAGTTTTACAATTGGAGAAGGGACAGCTAAACCTGAATTCATAACCTCACAGCCATGTAAGGACACAGTAGTGATTCAGAGATATCTCCAAATAAACTACTTACTATCTCAGTGCCTCAAGCATCCATCAGTTGGGTGGGAGTGATCTTGTTGAGCCTCTTTTGGTTTCTGTTGTGGAAAAGCTTGAATGAAGATGATTGTGAATCATTTAACACTATAAAAATTATAGACTGTGGGCTGTGCATGGTAGTACACATGTGTAATTCCAGCACTCAGGAGGCTAAGGCAGGAATGCCTTGAGTTCAGGGTCAGCCTGGAACTACCTAGTGAAACTCTGCCTCAGAATTACAGTATAAACTGTAACACCCCTAAAATTTTATTAGATGCTTTTTCTTGGTGGGAGGTGTTGGGGATCAAACCTAGGGGCTCACACATGCTAACATAGCAGTCTACCACTGAGCTATACCCCCAGAACTGATACTACTTTTCTGGGGTTTTTTTCAATTCTTGTTTTATAAGTACATGTTTGTAGTACATAGTGATTTTATTCTTTGTAGGAAGTTGGTGCATGTACATAACATATTTTAATTCTTTTTTACATCCCTTTCCCCTCCTTCCTCTTTCTTTCCACCATCTCATGGTGCTTTTATGTTTGTTTGTTTTTAAGAGCTTAATATCTGAGTGCCCAAAAATGGCTGCATTTTTATTTCAAACAATAAACAATAAAGCATTAATTATCTGAAAGCAATATGATAATTAAAGGTATGTGGTAGTCTTTATACAGGACAGTTCGTAATAATTTCTGAATGTCTTGGTTTAACTAAATTTAGACTGTCTTTTAAAGAATAATACCACACTTACACAAGTGTCTTCCATGCTAAAATTTAACAGGAAGTTGCAAACCAGTAATTAGATAGTAAAGATTGTGTGCTAAGGGAAATGATTATATGTGGGGTAAATTCTAAAAATAGTATCTCTTCTAAATAACATTCATCTCCTTTTTCAAAACATCCTTGATTACTGATCAGAGAATATCTTGAGCTGGCTGTTTTTACTGTCAGTAATATTAGAGATTTTATTTATCTTCTGTCCCATAATTCATGAAATACTGGATTCCTATTTGTGAATCCTGAATTAAGATCCTACCACTAGATGAGAAATTATTTTCAACCACCTCCCTTCCTTACACTAGATTATAGTGTCTCCACAGGTACCATTTGTGCTTAAAAATAGGTTTCCTTATTTTTAGTAGCTGTTCTTAATACATTCTTCTTGAATTTTTAATCTTGGCTTTCCTGTTTTGCTAAGTAGTACAAAACAACACTGAGGTAATCTGCTTTGGGTTAGTATATACCTTTTCCCCTATGACCAGGCTCAGTTTTTATTTTTATTCTCCACCCTCGTGGAATATTATCAGCTGTGGTATTATTGTTTTCAGGGTGATCATGGCTATAAGCAATCAAAAGACACTGAAGAAAGGCTCAAAGTTATCCCAAAATTTTGTTTTCCTGATTCAGAAGAGTGGGTACCAACCTTACAACTCAAGAGGTAAGTGAGCCACTGTATCTTATTTCTCTTTGTTAGAACTGCAAAAAGAGTATTGAGAAACGGGTAGGTCAGAAGTGAAGCTGTATAAACACTGGAAGATAAGGACTCAGTGGAAGGAAAGAAAGAAATAGAATTAGGGCATTTCCTATGTGGGACTCAAAAAGCAAAAATACAAAATAATTTTAGTGTCAAAGAAAACAAGTTTGAGTCTGTACAGTTTTCCAGTTCTGTAGAAAAAATAGTTCCACTTTACATAAAATAAGATATGGGACAAAGTACACAGAAAAAGAAGACTTGAACTTTGGGACTCTAGACCGAGAAACAGTTAAAACAGAACCATGTTCCTCATCTTATTTCTCCTTCAAGTTGATAGAAAAAGCCACAGTCCAGATACTGTTTCCCTGTGTAGCTTTTACAGAGGGAGAATGTTCAGTTTGGGAGATGTGAGTATATTGAGAAGAAAAGAATTAAAAAATTTCTTTCATGTAATTATAGGAAATTACTATTCTTATTTAATAAAACATCATTATCTATGAACTGATTACAAATAGAAAACTGTTTTATTAAAACCTCTGTGTGTACTACCAGCAGCTCTAAACTATAAGGCAGGAGAATTTCATGAACCTGAGACTTTGGGACCTGCCGGAGCAACAACTTAGCAAGATCCTGTCTTGAGCAAAACTAAACAAATAAAACCCACCTGTACTTATTAATAGTGTCTTTTAGGCAGAAGAGCTTGATTAAGTGAGCTGTGTCACATGCTGATGACCTGCTGGATGGTAGTTTCAGCTGTTGTCTAAGAATCCCTGCCTATCCTCCACACTTCACTGCTGTCTCTCATGACCTGTTTAGTCTGATCACATCTTCATCTCTCAGTCACCAGCATTAGTATGCTTGTGTTATGAGTTCCCTGCTAGCCACATAAGCAGCTGTTTTCATATTAACTTGGCTGCTCTGTAGTGCTCTCCCTCCTGGGTTATATGTGCTTATTCTAGAAATAGATGAGTAAATAAAAAGCAGAAACTAGAAATCTCTGGTAATTTTGTTACTTAGAGATAATCTGTATAAATATTTTGGCACATTCCCTTCAGACCTCTATTTTTGGCTATATATAAATATAAATAGTATTCATCATTCAAATTTATGTTTCTTTGATTATTAGTAAGTTTTTTCCTTAGAAATCTTTGGACCTACCTGTTGGAAATTATCTTTACATACCTTTTGCCTATGTTTCAAACGAGGAATTTTACTTTTCCTATTAATTTTGGGAGTTTTTGTTTTATTTTTGTTTTTTCTTTTTTTTAAGACCAGTTCTCACTATGTAGTTCAGGCTGGGCTTGAACAATCTCCTGTTTCAGTGCTGGGATTATAAGCATGTGCCACCATGCCTGGCTTCCTATCAATTTTTGTATACCACTATTATGTATGGCCTTTCAGAACTAAATAGAAGGATCTGCAAAGGAGCAATGTCACATCAAAATTCTTTATAGCTTATCTACATGTTTGACTAAATCAGATTTGCAACAAAAGGAAAATAGAATTAGTAGCTAGAGTAGATAAGTAAAAAAGTAAAAGAAGGCAACAGTTTATCCTGTACCAATTTGCTCATTCAGTACAGAATGAGATAGTCTTGAGGCCTTAGAAGGAATGTAATAGTTTATTTAATAAAATATCATATTATTGCCTCTCCTTTGATCACAAAAATGACTATATTGGACCTTATTTTCAGATGTTTATGAGGTATGCCATACATGGTTAGTTGGATCTCAGAATAACAGTTGATTATTTTTTCAGTGAAACTTTCTCCTTTGTTTTGACTGGTGAAGATGGAAGCCGGTGGTTTGGTTACTGTAAGAAGCTCTTGGTAAGTACCAGACTTGTACTACAGTCTGAGTTGGCCAAGAGACAATAAAGTCAAACTGGGAAGTTCAGAATCGCAATCTAGATGAGTTTGATTTTTTTTAATTTTTGTCTTTTTGAGACAGGATCTCTCAGTGCAGTTCAGGCTGACCTTGAACTCACTTTATGGTCTTGAACTTGTGGCAATCCTCCTGCCTCAGCCTCCCAAGTGTGGGGATTGTGTGTGCCACCATGCCCAGTTTCTAGATGAGTGTGAGGACTCCCAATGATCAGTATTTTAAAGAAGCTGTGTTAGCTTTATACAGCAAAAGAAAGATGAGAGTCGTGGCATGCTCTAGAATAGAAAGTAGGGATGTATTTTATTTGTTTACAGTAAAGACATAGTGGCTGAATATTAATGTGGCTACATTTGAAGAATGAAGTACAGTGAACCAATCAAGGGAATGCTGAGTTACCAAGCATTTTAGGGCTTTCTTCTTGTTTAGATGCCACCCCTTCACCTGGAATAAGTCATGCAATCATGGTTAATACTTTTCTCATCTTTCAGTGCTCATTGAGGATGGAGGCCTTAGATCTTGCTCCATGCTAAGGGAGTCAGGTGCAGTGGATGTTCTTGTAGGCCCAGCTACTTGGGGATGCTGAGGCAGGAGCATTGCCAGAGCTCAGAAGTTCTAGACCAGCCAAGATGACATAGTGAGACCTCATTTCAGAGAGAGATAAGGGAAAGAATATTAAAAGAATATTAATTGGCCTTGTGCTGTTTGATTGTTGTTTTCTTATAGCCAGGAGGCAAAGGAAAGCGACTCCCTGAGGTATACTGCATGGTTAGTCACCTAGGCTGCTTCAATCTGTTTTCAAAGGTGAGTGAAGAATCTGAGTGAAAAATGGGGTCTGTGAAAGGTGATTTTTTTTTCTGAGCACTGAGGAAACTTTTCTTGCTTATGATGTCACTGGACAATAAACTTTACCATACTGCTTTAGAAAGGTTCCCTATTGATGGATTAGAACCCACAAGCTTGAAGGCTAAACTTAGCTCTCCCATCCAGCTGACATTGCTGCATCATCCTTATTTTGGTTTTCTAAAACTCCCAGGTTTTTGTTTGTTTCATTTTTTTGTCTTTTTGAGACATGGTTTCACTATGCAATTCAGGCTGGCCTTGAACTCACAGAGATCCTCCTGCCTCAGCCTCTTGAGTGTTGGGATTACAGGCGTGCACCACCATGCCCCCCAGCTAAAACTCCCAGTTTAAAGAGAACACAACCCAAACCTTGTTTCATGTGTTTCCTAGATCCCAAATTGTACTATTAGATAACATTTTCAGTGTCATTTTCTTTCTTCCTTTTTTTTTTTTTTTTTAGACTAGGTTTTACTGTGTAGTTCAGGCTGGCCTGGAATTCACTTTGTAACTGAGGTTCACCTCAGACCACCCACCCATTGTGTCAGTTTTTTTGCCCCTTCTATAGTGAAATCAATTGATTTATGGTAGTAACTTTTTCAGGGGTGTAAAGATACCCACAGAGATAATATGCTCTCATGAACTTTTACTGGTTGTAGAAACTTGCCCGTTTTATTTTTTTATTTTTAATTTTTGGTATTTTTGAGACAGGGTCTTGCTTTATAGTTTAGGCTGGCCTTGAACTCAGTATTCAGTCCAGGCTGTCCTCGAACTCTGCGCTCTTCTTGCCTCAGCCTCCTGAGTGTTGCAATTGCAGGCATGCACCACTACATCTGACTGAAATTTACCTGTTTTAAATCCTATTACTGTTATGTTCAACGTGTGCACCAAATTTGGCAGGTTCTAAAAAAGGATTTTTTTTATAAAAGGATTTTTATGAGGGTTTTTTATTTGATTGTTTTTTTTGAGACAAGGTCTCACTATGTAGTCTCAGGCTGGCCTCAGACTCCTGAGTGCTGGGATTAAAGATGTGTGCCACCATGCCTGGCTGATTTTTATGTTTTTGAACTGAGTCCATAATAAAATAACATGTTTTGTGTGTGTAGATTCTGGATGAAGTAGAGAAGAGAAGAGAAATGTCTCCAGCCCTTGTTTACCCGTTCATGCGAAGTGTCATGGAAGCTCCTTTCCCAGCTCCTGGACGCACCATCACAGTCAAGAGCTACCTCCCAGGGGCTGGAGATGGGGTAACTTAACTCATTTCAGAAAGATTTGATAGCCATCAAAAATCAGGTGTCTCGTACCATAGGCCAAGTTCCAGAAGCTAAGAGCATAGTTTCTTTCTATAAATGACAGGTATTTTTTCCCAAAAAGCACTGAAGAAACATTGGTAAGGTAGTTTAACCAAGACCTAAGAATTACATCCATACATGGATTAGGACCTCTCTGTACTAAAAATTTCAGTGTGTTAAGTAGCAATTATACATATTATTGTCAGGTTGAATAAACAATATTACCGGAAGTTTACAGAACAGAAAATAAGATACAGGATCTTGGGATTAGAATAGGCCACTTCACAGGCTCCCAGTGGCCTCATAGACTTTTTGTAGTAGACCCTTTTTCTTGAATTTAAGTAGTAAAAGAATAAGAGAAGCTGCTGGTGTTGTCGTTCAAGTTTGTTTTCCAACATCCACTCCCCTGAATCAAATTTTTACATTGCAGTCAATTGAACTCTGCCGACCTCTAGATTCACGATTGGAACATGTGGATTTTGAATGCCTTTTTAAGTGCTTGAGTGTGTGCCATCTCATCCGGGTCTGTGCCTCTCTCCTTTTGGAGCGGAGGGTGATCTTTGTTGCCAACAGCCTAAGGTAAGAAAGAAATAAGTTAAACAGGTTGGGGATATAGCTCAGTGATACAGTACCCAGCATGCCCAAGGCCTTAGCACCATAAATAATAACATACAAAAACAACTAAGTGAAATATGTTACTTTGTACTGGTGTTTTACTTGTTCTTGCTATTTTAAAATTTAGATACATTTATAAAAATCTAGAATTAGTCTCTAATTACCTAATGCTGTAGCGATGTGACTATAATTCCAAAAGCTAACAGTCATTTACATTAGAGTGTAATGATGACTTTTCTTTATACATGTATTTTTGCTTAAACTGCTGTTAAAAATTGGTGCTCCCAGCCAAGTGCAATGGTTGGCACCAGTACTGCCAGCTATTGCAGCTATTGGGAGGCTGAGGCAAGATGATTGTTGGAGCCCAGGAGGAGTTCAAGGCCAGCTGGGGCAACATAGGAAGTATCTCTTAAGAAAATTGTTACTGCTTTTCTACATGCACACTAATTTCTAGTTTAATAAACTATAGGGAATCTGGGTTGAGGTTAAATTTTTTCAGTTAAATGAAGCTGAAATTTTTAAGGGTCAGGAATATAGCTCATTGGCATAAGTGCCTGCCTGGGAAGTGCAAGGTCCTAGTTCATTTCCTAGTACGAAAATAAATAAATAAAATTAAAATATTAAAACTAATGCATATTCATGGATTTGTGAATCTGTGTACATGAAACAGCACCAATATGTAGTTCTTTACTTACATATCTAAAACACCCTGCGTGTGTTGCTCTGTATCTGACACCATTCATTTTCTCCTCTGGCCAGCACGCTGTCAAAATGTGGCCATGCTGTGGTAGCTACCTTGTACCCATTCACATGGCAGCATACCTACATCCCAGTCCTGCCAGCATCTATGATTGACATTGTGTGCTCACCTACCCCGTTTCTTATTGGAATCCTGTCGTGCTCCTTGCCACAGCTCCAAGACCTACCTATTGAAGAGGTAAGAGCCCTAATAAATGGTGGGATTTTAATATATTATTAATACATTATGCTGTCATAATTTTGGTATCTTTTATTTTTGTTTTTTTGGAGGATATCTTTTTACTAAGATGAAAAAATTCTGTAGTACACATGAATCCAAAGTTGACTTATTTACAGTAGTGAATAATGGGCTCATTCTTGTGTTATTCTAAAGGTAGGCTTTTGGGGGAGTTTTCTTAAAGTCAGACACAAAAGTCACTCTGGGGTAATTTAAAAAATTATTTCAAAAAACTGTTTCAACCAAGTGTGATGGTACATACCTCTATCCCAGCCACTTGAGACAGTGAGGCATGAGGCAGGAGGATCATACAAGCTCAAGCCCAGTCTGGGCCACTTAGCAGTATATTATCTCAATAAAGAGGGGAAAAAAAGGCTGAGGATGTAGCTTAGTGGTAGAGCCTCCCTGGGTTCAGTCATCAGGACTGAAGGGAGAAAGCAAGAGGAGAAAAGGAAATAAAATGAGAGGAGAGAAAAGGAGGAGAGAGGAAGGAAACTTGTTTCAAATATAACACAAAGCAATAAATGTCCTAAATAAAACAAAATATACAGCTTTTTTGAATTACCGCAAAGTGAGCATTTATATAACCCTGTGTGGAGTGGGATGGAACAGCACAGCAGTGGAGTCAGTTCCAGTACTCTGGAGTTTCCCGTCGTGCCTTGTGTTAATCTCTGGTCACTTCTCCGTTCTCTGTAAAAGGTTATCACTTGATTTTCATGGTGTTTATTTACTTGTTTTTCTTCATGATTTTATCCTTTAGGCATGTATCCCTAAACAATGTAATTATGCTTTGCCTGGTTTTAAGCTTTATATAAGTGGATTTATACAGTAAAGGTGGTGTTTCACTGGCTTGTTTTGCTCAACATTATGCATATAAGATTGATCCATGTTGATGAGATTAACAATAGTTGGATCATTTTTTAAAGTTAATTTTATTGGTACATTTTAGATATACATAATGATTATATTCATAGCAAATATGTACCTGTGCATGATATATATTAATTCTTTTTTCCTGTTCCTCCCTTCAACTCCTCTTCCCTTCCTTATTTACAGAAGCTTTGTTTCTATTTTTTATTCTATATCTTTTTTCCTTTTCCTTCCTTGCTTTTCACCTTCCCCTTTAGAGTTCGCCTTCCTATTTCAACATTTTCTTCCTGATTATGTGTAGCATTCCATTGCCTTAATAGACTACAGTTTTCTTACTCATTCTACGCTTGATGAACATTTGAATTGTTTTAGACTTTGGGTTATTATGAATAGTCTTACTACAAGCATCCTTTGTTTTGTTGTTGGTTTACTGGGACAGGTTGTTGCTATATAGCTGAAGCTGGCCTCAAACTCATCCTCCTGCCTCATCCTGTTGAATGCTAGCATTACAGACATGCACCACCATGCTCAACTCTTGTTTTTTGACATGTAGTCTTGCTGTGTAGTCCAGGTTAGACTGGACCCCACAATGTAGCCTAGACTGGCCTCAAACTCATGATCCTTCTGCTTTAGCATCCCAAGGGCTAGAATTAGAGGGTGCCAGCATGCCCTGCTCTTTTTATATCCTAGAAACCAGCTTCTTTGTCCAATATTTGCCTTTTCATCTTCCAAAATGATGTTTTTAATACACAGAAGTTTCTGTTTTGTATTACTTGGAATTTAATTTAGGAAAGACTGAACTACAAACCCAGTCCTTTTTAAAGGTTTCATTTTTAAACAGGGTTTTACTAAATTGCCTAGGCTAGCCTTGAACTTGAGTAGCTGGGATTACAGGGCTCCACTGCATCCCTGCTGCTAGTTTTTTATATTAATATGGTTAAAATTATCAATGTTTTCTTTCTTTCTTTCTTTCTTTCTTTCTTTCTTTCTTTCTTTCTTTCTTTCTTTCTTTTTCTTTCTTAAACAGGGTTTCACTATGAGGTTCAGGTTGGCCTTGAACTCACTTTGTAGCCCTGGCTGGCCTTGAACTATTCAGTGATCCTCCTGCCTCAGCCTGCCCAGTGCTGGGATTACAGGCATGTGCCACCACACCTGGCATAGTGTTGTTTAAGGTTTTTAATGTTAATTTAATGAAGATATCGTCTTTATTATTTTGCCTCCAACTTTTGGTTCTGAATCCACCTAGTATTTTATGTTTTTTGTAAAATGTATACTAGAGGTCATTTTTTATTGCTAACCACCTGTGCCAGTACCATCTATTGAAGAGACTATTCTTCCACTACTTGTGCTACAGTAACCTTTTAGAGGTCTTTTACTCTATAAATGCACGTACCATTATTTTCTTTTTGCTTATACCATTATTGGTTTTCATTTGCAATTTGTTGTGTTGATAGGTTAACTTTTAAATGAGTTACAACTTTGAGTTAATTTTGTTTGAAACTGTTCCTGTTGTATGAAAGAGTCAAAACTTAAAACACCCATTTTGATCTGGCAGTGCCTGATGTATTTGTCTCTGAATGTCTCTGATTGAACCTGCCTGGTTCCTTTATTCCATAGGTGCTGATAGTTGATCTCTGTGCTGACAAGTTCTTACAGGAGGTGAGTGACAAAGGGAATAATTACATAATGTTTGGGATATATATTTCTGTGTAGATACTTAAACAGAAAATATGTGAAAGTACTTAGAGAAGATGACTCAGGCAAGAATTTTAATTTCTACCCATATTTGAATCATACAAGACTGACCTGAAAATTTGGGCTGTCTATTCCAAAACAGAGGAAACAAACTAAATGCCATGCTCAAAATAAGTAATCATCCCTTCAACTCCAGATGGATTAACATAAAAGCCTCTAGTTGAGTTAAATTTAAAAGCCGTTAGCTGCTTTCCAGCCATCATGAAGTAAACAGTTTTGCTCTACCATGCCCTTCTACCATGATGGTCTTTCTTTTAAGCTAAATGACCATGGACTGAAACTGTGAGCCAAATAAATCATTTATTCCTTAAAAAAATTAGTTGGGCATGGTGGTGCATGTCTGTAATCACAGCTCATGCAAGGATTGCAGTGAGTTCAAGGCCAGCCTGAGTTACATACTGAGTTCAAGGCCAGCCTGAGTTACATACTGAGTTCAAGGCCAGCCTGAGTTACATACTGAATTTAAGACCAGCTTGCACCGCATTGGAAGACCTTGTCTTCCCCTACCAAAAAAAAAAATCATTTATTGAATTGAGGATGTAGGTTAGTGGTAGACCATTTGGCTAGCATGCATGAGACCCTAGGTTTAATCCCCAGTACCACACACACACACATACACACACAAATATATATATATAAATATATATATGCAATCAGAATGTAAAGATTAATAAGACAAAAACACAATTTGAGCACTCTTACAGTGCTTGAGTGTCTTACAAACCAAATGGATGGGGAAATATTGTTTTAGAAATCGTATACAGAAATAAAAATTTGAATAAAATAGGGTAGGAACAAAAAAGAAGCAATTATTTATTATGGGTATTGAAGTAGAAAGGAAAAGTTAATAAATTCTTCTCAGCATCCCTGGATAATAAACTATATATTGATTTGTAAACACTGAAATACAATATGAAAAGAATAAAAAAACCAGAATTGGGGGCTTATGCCTGTAATCCCGGAAGGTGGGAGGCTAAGTTAGGACAGAAAATTGTGAGCTCAAGACCAGCCTGGACTGCACTGAGAGTTTAGGCCAGTCTGGGATACATAGCATGAGACTCTTAAAAAAAATAGAAGGAGGAGAAGGAGAGGTGAGGAAGGAAGGAGAAGAAGGGGAAGGAGAAGGGGAGCTGAGTATGGTGACACATGCCTATAATCCCAGCACTCTGGAGGCTGAGGCAGGAGGATCAGTGGGAGTTCTAGGCCAGCCTGGGTTTCCTAGTGAGTTCAGTGCCAGCCTGGACTGCATAGCAAAGCCTTATCACAAACAAACAGTAAAATATAAAAAGAGAGGAGGGAGGAAAGGAGAAAGAAAGTTTGTTTCTCAGGACATTGTCCTTTTTTTCAAGATTAGCTAGCTCATCACATTTGAAATATTTATTTGAGAATGATCTGGAAGATATAAAATAAGACTTGTATATGAGAGATGTCTAATAGAAAATGCCAGAAAATTTTATAAGGTATATTATTTTTTAAATTATATATAAATATGAATTAATATGTATTATATATAATGATGAATTCTACTCCATGTGAAGCCTTTCTCCCTCAGAGTTCACACAAAAATCTCATTTTCTTTCTCTTCAAGGTGTCTGATGAGAATGAAATTCTACCACCTAAACTTCAAGCTGCCTTGATGCAGATTTTAGAAGAACGAAATGAAATCTTATCTCAGGAGCAAAATTTTTCACAAGGTATGAGACAAGTAGTCCAATGATGTAAGTTTAAGACAGTAAATACTTTTTTAATATCCAGCACTCTGCATAAGGATGTATCAAAGTAGTATTATTTTTCCTGTATCTTGAAAACCTCATGCAAGTAATCCAGTTTCCATGCTGATCCTTCAGTATGTCAGGGTCACTCCTATTTCAGGGCCTTTGCATTACATTTATAGAATGATATTTCTGCAGATATTCACCTGACTCCCATCCTTTCTTCTTATAGGCTCATGCACATGTGTCATTTTTTCACTGAGTTCTTTCTGAGTGTGCTTTTTAAAGTTGCACCTATTCTCCTAGCACATGCTAATCTCCTCTCCTAGCTTCATTTTTCCCATGACTTGCATCATTATCTGATGTGCTAGCAAGTATAAGTTCTATGAGAATCATGGCTTCTTTTTTTTTCTTTTTCTCCTGCATTTTAAATAGTATTTGCCAGCTACTTAATAAATATTTGTTGAGTAAATGGGCCAATAATATTTATTGGGTGCATAATCTGTGACTAACCATTTCGCATACATTTTATTTCATCTTTGTAGTATCCTTTTAAGTAGATATTCTTATTTAATCTCCACAAATGAGGAAACTAGGGATGTTTATTCAGGGAACAGTTAAAAAGGAGCAGATTTAGAGAAGAAAAAAGTTTCATTTTGGCCATTAAGTTTGAGATACTAATTGGATGTCCAATATTTTGCAGAATCCAACTAGAGATGTTAAGTAGGCATTTATATGATCCAACTAGAGATGTTAAGTAGGCATTTCAGATTCACAGGAAAGATTCGGGATAATGATAAACAATTAGAAATTGCTGTTTTAAATTTTTGGGACCAGATGAGTTGACCTGATAGCATATTACCAGTAGGAAAAACAAAGGTCTAAGGATTAGGCTCTGGGTTGGTTGGGATAATATGGTTAGATTTCCAACATGTGGCGGTTGGGAAAAAAGGATGTACCAAAGGAGACTTAAAAAGCAACTAGAGAAAAACCAGGAAGGTAATGTAAAAACAGTATGGGGAAGAGACATTACAAATAAATTTCAAAAAACAAGATGCAAAATCACAGAAGCTGAGTGCAGAAAGTATTCCATGAAAGAAAGAGTAAACAATCATGCCCAAGATTGCAAAAAGGTTAAATAAGATGAGGACTGAAAATTGATCAGTAAAATTTGACAATATAAAGGGGTTTGGAGACCCTGATAATAGCAGATTTGGTGGAATGATGAGAATATGAGATGGGAGAGAATTCAAGAGAGAATTGGAGGACAGGCATAGTGGCACAGACCTGTAACCCCATTACCTGAGAGGCTGAGGAAGGAGAATTAGCTTGAGTTTGAGGCCATCCTGGGCTACATAGTAAGCCTTAAATATAAAGAAAGATCCTATCGCCAAGAAACAAAATAAAATAAAACCAAACCAATCCAGAATCCAGAGTTGGAATATCATTCAGCTGATTATAAATTTTAAATAGAAATACAACCATTCTTAGCCAAGGGTAGCTAAGACATCCTTGAAAATGAATAAACTGAAGGGTTTATATTACTCTAAATCAGGATTTATGACAGTCATAGTAATTAAGATAATTCAGTTTTGGTGCAGAAATAAATGGAGTATTGGAGAGAGTGGAAGTGCACAAATGTAAGAGAACTTGACAGGTGTCTGTGTTTGCAGTGCATATCCTTGGAGAAAGGGTGGTGTGTGCAGTAAATGACAATGGGGCAGTCGGTCTTCCATATGAAAAGAAGTTAATATACATACCACACTATACCTAAAATTAATTCTAGTGAATTTAAAGACTTAACTGTTAAAAGCAAAGCTTTAAAATATTTTTTTAAAAATAGAGTAATATTTAATGTACTTAAAACTGTGATAGCTCTTTAAAATATAGCACAAGAGCACAGTCTGTAAAGGAAAAGATTGGTTGATTTGACTATGTTAAATCTTGTTTTGTTTTTGTGAGATAGCGTCTCACTGTATAGCTCAAGCTAGCCCTGAACTCAAAATCCTCCTGTCTCAGCCTTCTAAGACTATGTTAAAACTTTAAAAATTTCTTTTCGTCAAGGGAAACCATGAAAAACAACAACAAGAAAAAAATGAAGTAAGTGACCTTGAATTCATTGTGTGACCTGGGCTGCCTTTGAACTCATGCTGATCTTGCCATAACCTCCTGAGTACTGGCATTACAGGTGCGCACCTGTACTAGAAAACCAAACTCTGGCTAGAATTTGGTTTTTACAACTACTGATCATAACCTAAATTAAATCTTTCCTTCCTAATAAAAAACTGTAAGTCAGTGGAGGATAATCATATAGAAAAGTAAGAGGAAGATATCAACAAACACAAAAGGAAAACATGGGGCTGGGATTGTCGCTCTTTGGAAGACCACATACTTAGAATGCAAAAGGCCCTAGGCTCCAGGACAAATAAAAGGTGTGCAACATGTGAAAAGATATAAAATCTCATTAAAGTCATGAAAATCTCATAAAATGCCAAATTTTTTATACCTATCATATTGGCAATAATTTAAGTTTGTTAATCTCAAGTCCTGATGTGGATGTGTAAATTAATTCAGTCACTTTGTAAAAACTAAGTTGGCATTACCTACTAAAGTTAAAGGTAAACATATTTTACAACCTAGCAGCTCAGTATTTAAATATATATTCTAGAGAATTTATTGCATATCATCAGGAAATAAGTACAATAATTTTCACAGTAGCATTTTTTTGTGATAGCAAAAGCTATTAACAATCTAAATGTCCATTGGTAGGAAACTATAACATTAAAAATAAATATTAAAAACACTGAATGAAATGTAATGCTCAAAGACATAGACTAACTTAATACTGAGTTGGATACATGTGTAGTGAAACTACTCTTGAGCAGGAAAACACCAAATACGCAATTCCAAATAATGATCACCCCCTATTGGAGAGTAGGAGAGTAACAGGGAGCTTCAGAGATGTGTTTCTAAGCTTTGTGTTCATTTCACCTAAATATCCATACAGGTAAAAGAATATGTAAACTATATACAAAATAAACAGTGGAAAAGAAATTCGCAATGTTGTTTTTTTTTTTTGTCCTTTTGAAACAAGGTTTCACTATGTAGTTCAGGCTGATCTCAAACTCACTTTGTAGCTCAGGCTGGCCTCAGATTTGCAATAATCCTCCTACCTCAGTTTCCTGAGTGCTGGGATTATAGGCATGCACCACCATACCTGGTAACCATTTTCAAAAGAAAAGGAATTTAGAAGAAAATGGATACAACTCTACTAAGAAACTGCTGCTGCAATTGAAAGGGTTGGAAAATGTTGAAGATAATAAATTCAGTGATGGGTTGTGCATTGTCAGCTACAGAAGATGATAAGTCTGTTATATGTAACAGAAACCTAGATTCAAATCAAACTGTAATCAGTAAGAGGCCTCAGAAATCAGCTCCCACACACAACACAATTATGGATGGTCTAAGAGAGGAAACGTGCAGGATCCCCTATTATAACACCTATGTTGTGGTAGAACTCTGACTAAACTTGGGTCACTAATTCCCAGTTGAGGTTAGAAACCATGGAAAAGAGCCAGAGACATGGTGAAGGGGAAAGGTACTATTTGGATATGGAAGAAAACAGAAGAGTCTAGAGTTGAATCTGAAATTGAAATTTTAGCCTACAGTATATGGTATATAGTCATGTGTTAACAGTCACCTGACTTGGAAGTTCAGCATCTCTATTCACTAGAGAGGATGACCCTAAGAAATCCTTTGACCATTTGAAGCCTATTTCCTTACCTTTGAAAGAGGAATGCTGTTATCTACCTCATAAGCTTATTAATTGTATTTATAAACTCACTGAATATAGTGCCTGATATGTCTTAGGTTCCCAGTAAATTCTTATTTGATGAGATAATATGGGGTGGAAAAATTATCAGGGAAACATTTTGTGGGTGTGTTAGCTTCCTGTCAATTACTGTTGCAAAATACCTGTGATAAACTACAGGAAGAATGGTTTATTTTGGCTTATGGTTTCAGAGGTCTGTCCATGGTTTGCTTGCTCCATTATTTCTTAGCCTGTGGTGGAGTACATTGTGGCAGAAGGTTGTAGTGAAGCTAAACTTACCTCACAGTGGCCTGAAAGCAAAGAATGGGGGCGAGAAAGACAAAGAAAAGGCAGAGAGGAAGGATCAGGGACCAGATATAGGCCCATGGACATGGCACCATTAACTACTCCATTCAACTAGGTCCCACTTCTAAATTTCCATCACTTCCCAACAATTCTATCACATTGTGAATCAGTGGATTAATCCATTGATACAATTAGAGCCTTTGTGATTTAATCTCCTTCCAAAAGCCATACTTCTGAACATTGCTGTATTAGGGACCAACTCTTTAACATGTGAGCCTTTGGAAGACACTCCAGATCCAAACCTTAACAGTAGAGAAATAGAATGGATTTAATTTTTTTCTGTAAAGGACATTATTGGGAAAACTGACAAAATGAATTTGATTTTAGATGTGGTTTTTTTAAAGGTGTGTTCTATTTGATTCATCATGGTCCAAAAAAAATCTTGATGTTTGACTTTAAGACAAATAGAATTCTTGTGCAAATGGGACAACCAAATCATGATTAGTCATATACAGCCTAAAAATGTATAACACAAAATATCAGAACTGGGCATCTAAGATTGGTAATTACCAACATAACCTCTCTCTCTTGGGGTCAGTTAACTTTTTTTTTTTTTTTTTTTTTTTAGTGATTCTTAATTTTATTTAAAGAGAAAAAAATCAAAACAGAAAAAAGGGTAGAAATAATACAGAATTTCAAAAAAAATAAACAGTAAGAAATCACTGGTCGATAAATTACATATTGTCCTCTTAGCAATAGTTGTTCGAGTTACAAAATTAAAGCATACAAAGTGGACATTCAAACAGTGAGACTACAAACAGTTCTGTTCAACGATCCAACAAAAATTTAGTAAATATGGTTATCAATCCTACACACTTAAACATACATGCAGTTATATCATTTAGAGCACTTTCTTTTCCTCCTTTTGGTTTTTAAGTCCATTATCTGTTTAGTTATATCATGTGTCAGCTTGCTCAGTACCTTACTGATCTGTTTTATTGTTATTTTCTTTTTAATCATCTTATATAATTCTGTTGTTTTGAGTTTCTCCTCATCCATGCCCTATGGATCAGCTTTGGTGGAGTTGGGAGTTTTTGGAGGTATTTTGTTACCTTGTTTTCTCTTGTTCTATTGTTTTTGTTGTTGTTTAGGGGTTGTTTTATTTGGAAGGTAGTGAAATACAACAGAACAAGACATAACACAGCCAGTTGAGACAGTGCACTGAAATTGATACAGAACATCACAACAGATTACTGGGATAACACTAATAGGTACCATAGTATATCTCGTTGTCTTCACAGTAGTTGTTCTTTCAATCAGGTGTAGCAAAGTCAAACCAAACACAGAACATTATAGAACTTATCAAAACAGAATATTGAATAGAGCAATACAGTTAATCAGAATAAAGCAAAATAGTGATAACACTATTTGCCTTTAAAGAGTTGGTAGAAGGAAATTCCCCCTATTTGCTATATTGCATATGGTCAGCCTGCCAAGAGATGCTCAGACCTCTGGCTACTATTTGCTAATGGGGGGGAGGGGGTTGGGGATTTGATTTCAGCCCATGCACCAGTACAGCTGCTTACCAGGGAGGCGAGTGGGTTGCTTGGTTTCCCAGTGCCCTAAGTTCCAACATGGCGTGGATCTTGGGGAAACATTGGTTGGTTCTCCCACTGGGGCAGCTGCCACTTGCCTGAGCCACAGCTGCTTACCAGGGAGGCGAGCTGGTTGCTTGGTTTCCCAGCACCCTAAGTTCCAACATGGCGTGGATCTCTGGAAACCTCAGTTAACTTGTAAGGAAAAAAATCTTGAAGAGAAATAGTCTAGAAATCATGCTTAAGAAGATGAAAAGGCAAGATATAAACAAATGCTTGGTCGTAAGTGAAAGCAGGATGGAAATCAGAAGAACATAAAGCAGATGAAGATGAGAAAAAAGAGATATTGAGCACAAATGCAATATGGAGTAAAAAAGGGTAAAAGCAGATTAAATTTGGTAGGTTCTCACTAGTGGCCTTGGAAAGATACAATGAAATCACAGATCTCTAAGCTGGCCTTTGAGATCTAATGAAAGTATGTGTGGGGGGAAAAATGAAGACCAAGATATTAAGCTGTTTTCCTTTTGCAGGTCAGGAATCATGTGGAAAAACTGAAAATGAGCATTTCTGTATTTATTTTTCAGTCCTTTATAATCAATTGACTTCGTCCATAGCCAGACCCAGCATTTCCAGATATGCAAAACCTAAAGAAATTTTCTTTTATTTATTTCTTTCATTTTGCAACAGATGTTACCCTCAATTCCCTGGTGTCTGAAGCATTTGTGAGGTTTTTTGTGGAGCTGGTGGGGCACTATTCTTTGAACATGACTGTCACTGAGCGTGGGGAGCGTGTATTCCAAAGGGAGCCATTTCGTAAGTCCCACACTTCCCGAAGTGTGCGCCACTTCCTAGATCTCTTCATGGAGACTCAAATGTTTGCAGGATTCATCCAGGACCGAGAGCTTCGGAAAAGTGGGGTTAAAGGTCAGTTCCTGTGATAGTTCTTCCTTTATTTGATGAGTGCTTGAAAGGTTTGAATATAATATAGACAATTAAAATATTTGTAAATCTTCAGTGGCTCAAAGTCTAAATTGTTTATTGTAGTAATTATTTATTTTGCAGTAACATTTTAGTCATAAAAATAACACACTGGTAATAAGAACAGAATTTTATTTAATTAAGTTCCAGTGTATACGTGTAAGTTTCACCAACATGAGTTTTCTTCCTAGGTTTGTTTGAAGTTCGGGCTCTCCAGTATTTGGAAACAATTTCTGAGTCTGAGCCTAGTGGGATGAACAGAATTTTGCGGAGTCTTGGTGAGTTGCTTTGTTCTCCTATTAGTTAAATGTGGCTGAAAAAAGCTTTTGGTAATTAAGCATCATCTCAAAGGCTTTATAATCAGACAGCACTGTAACTTCAAGTAGGCTGATCAGAAATCAAGACCATAGTTCCAACATGTTTTAGAGGAAAAAGTCTCTCAGAGATTAGGATTCCCCATCAGCATGTTCTGGGTGCTTCCCTTAGATTAGAATCTCTGAACTATCCCTCTATGGTAATTTCCATTTCATGATTATTAATCATTTATTTAGTTACAGCCCTTGGAGAGCTTCATAAAAACCCTCTTCCCAGAAAAATATGTTTCTGACACACAAATTTTGTATGTGTAATTAGGGTGTTTGTGGATACCCCCTCAAGCCTATGAACTCCAGATTAAAAAGAGCGGATTTATAGGGCCTTTGAGACAAAAGAAGATATCTTGCAAGTCTTTAATTTTTCAATTCTCTTTTAGTTATGGTTGTTCAGTATAATAGAGGAGAACAGTGGTGTTAAAAAGTAGCAAAGAACATGTATATCTTCTGTGATATTTATACTAGGCTTTAAAATATATGCCCTAGGGGCCGGGGATGTAGCTCAGTGGCATAGCATCTGCCTGGCAAGCACAAGGTCCTGAGTTCAATTTCTAGTACCCCCCCCCACAAAAAAAGTTAAGCTTACAATATATGCCCATAATTAAGCCCTGTCCTTAATTAGCTGAGAAGCCATGGACAAATTATGCTTTTGGCTGTTACTTCATCCTTTATACCATAGGTTTAGATTAGATCAGGGGTTCTTAGCTCTAATAATAATCTACTGGGAGAGTAAAAAATTTTTCCATGGCTGGCTATAGTGGCTTTCCTCACAATAGCTGTCTTAGTTACTTTTTTCTCATTGCTGAGACAACATACCCAATCCTCAAAGCTCAGTTTTTCGAGGTTTCAATTCATAATTGGCTGGCGCCAAGGCAGGGTGGCTTGGGAGAGGAGCATTCCAGAGGAGAAAATAATTTATGGTTGCAGAAGATAGCAAAAGCAAGTAAGGGAAGGGGGAGACAGCCTCTTTCTGTCCCTTATATTCTATCCAATCTACTGGGAGTAGGGCATTGCCAGTCTAAATCAGTGAACTGTTCCAGCAATCAACTGCCCTTAATCCCAGCATTGTACCACAAATTAATTACACACTGTAGATTCAGCTGCGTCTGAAAAAGCCCTATCTAAAACTGCATAAGGCTTTGGGGGGACATCTAGACATAAACCATCACAATAGTCCACCCTTTGTCCTCCAGAATGTTCCTTTATTTTGCTTTTGCCTCTTAATCAGCCCAAGTTTGCTCTATAGAGCCAGTTTCTCCTTTTCACTTTTACTTTTTCCTACTCTACTTTTTTTCAAATAAACTTTTGCCATGCAAAAAGAGAAAAAAATCCCCTTGCATTTCAGAAAATCTCTGGGATGTAAATCAGGAAATTTTAAACTACAGTCAGGGTTGAAAACCTCTGGATTAGATTATGTCTGCCTTTTTTTCTGTCTCTACATTTAAGATTTTTTAGTGACTGAACACATTAGTTTGATAGTCTGATAGTCAGCTTTTCCTTATTGTAAGAAAATACCTGAGATAATCAACTTAAAAAGAGAAAAAGCTGGGAATGGTGGCAGCTGAGGGTGGCAGCTGTAAATCTCAGTTCCCTCAGAGGCTGAGGCAAGAGGTTTATAAGTTAGAGCCCAACCTAGGAAAATTACAGAGACTGTCTCAAAATAAAAACAGGCTGGGGATGTAGTTTAGTGCAGAGGCCCTGTGCCTAACCCCCAGTAGCATCAGAAAAGAAAAGAAAAAGAGGAAAGATTTCTTTTGGCTCATAATTTTAGCGATTTTATTGCGTGGTCATTTAGCCCTCATTTCTTTTGAGCCTCTGGCAAGGCAGTACCTCATGATAGGACAATGTAGTGGAGAAAGCCACTTTACGGTGGCTCAGAAGCAAAGAGAGACAAAGTGCCAGGGTCCCAGCATTCTTGGCAAGGGCACACCTCATCCACATAGCCAGACTTCCAGGAGGCTCCACCTCTTAAAGTTTCCCCAGTAGTGCCAGACTGGAGACCAGACCTCTAACACATGAGCCTTTCAGATAGTAGCTTAACCTTAGGTTATTCTGAATGACTAGCCTGTTAATCCTTTACCTCAAATAATATACTGTTAACAAAAATAAATGGGAGTGTTCACTCTACCTCTTTCTCCTTTTAGGAAGTAAAATGAAATTTCTGCAGAAGAAATGAATCTTTGTCTCCATCTTAAATAGAATGAAAAGTGCCAAAGAAAGTGTTTTTCCAAGGGTCAGGATACCTTTGAAGAATTGTACAAAATCGTTGAAATTTTAAAAGGTTAAGGAACAGGTTGAGTTCTCAGAGGAAGACTTTCTGTTGCTGCTGCACAATCACTGGAAAATTGTTGGAAGTAATTTGGAACTGATGCTGTCTACTTGCAACTTTTTTTTTTTTTACAGTGACTGTTTCTGTTTGATTCTTGGGCCTATTCTCTGTTATATGCTTAGTCCGTAAAGGCTATTGTCTTTACAAGGGAAAAGCTGTTATTAAACATTTTTAAAAATAAAAAGCTTAAAGATGATTCTAGTGAAAGAAAGGCTGGAAGGGGTTGGGGATTTAGTGGAGCAGCACAGGTGCTTGCCTGGCAAGCACGATTGATCTCTGGTACCAAAAAAAAAAAAAAAAGGCTGGGGCTGGAGTACTAGAGAGGCACAGTTGAAAAGGCAATGACTAGCCTTACACACACAGTTCTCATCACTGAAATATGGCAGCTTTAAACCCAAGAGCTAAAAGCTGGGTGCTGTGGCATCATACCTGTAGTTCCAGCTACTTGGGAGGCTGAGCCAGATGGATCATGAATTTTGAATTCAGCCTGGACAACAGTGAGACCTTGTCTCAGAATAAAATAAAAATTTCAGTAAAACCATGAGTTGTTTGAACTTAACTGAAAAATACTCATCATTTATCTTTTTTTGGTCTAATATCCTGTCAAAGGGGAATCTTTCTTATGTGAAAGATCTTGTAGTGAATAGACATATTGCAGCTCCTCCTCCACAATGTATGGCACTTGAGCAGCTTGTCCCTCACATGTCAACATTACAGTTTGAATATAATAGCTAATACAGAAACACTCTTTTAGCCAGGTGTGGTGCACACTGATAATCCCAGCATCTAGAAGAGGCAAACACTTTACCACTCAATTACACTTCCCAGTGTGAGACCTTTTTTTTGGGACACTACTAAGGAGTGAACCCAAGGCCTTCAACCTGAACTACATCCCCAGCATTTTTTTATTTTGAGGCAGTCTCACTAAATTGCCCAGCCAGGGCTCCAACTTTTGATCTTCCTGCTTCAGCCTCCCAGAGTGCTAGGATTACAGGTGTGTACCACCACTGTGCTTGACCCACTGTGAGAATCCCTTAAAATTATTGGACTTTTGCTGTAATTAAATTTGTCTCAGAATATGAACATTTCCTGAGCATATACTACTTAATCACCTACATCTTTAATACCTACAGCAGCAGTAGTGATTAGTTTTTGTTTTGTCCTTTTGAGACAGGGCTTCACTATGTAGTTCAGGCTGGCCTCGAACTTTCAGCAATCCTCCTGCCTCAGCCTCCTGAGTGCTTGAGTGACAGGTAGGCATCATCACACCCACCAGCAGCAGTGACTGGAAAGAGGAGTTTGTCAGTGATGCAACATTTGTTAATAAATGTTATAGCAAATATCAACTGTTTTACATTTGTTGTTTTAACTGGCATAGAATATATTTATTCAAATTTACAAAACCTTGTAAATTGTATTGTGATATAGTTTATTGACTTGTATAGTATTGTCAATATAAACCAGTCAGGTGTGCTTAAATGAATCTGAAGCAGACACCATGTAAAACTGGTGCTGTGTAATATAGTTCCTGCAGATGTGGGTCCAGGGACTAGAACTGGGCCTGTGTCTTTTTAAATGTTGACTAAGCAGCTTACCCCTGTGGGGCATCTATCAAACATTTCCCCATTTGGTCTCTGACACTCCAACCTTAAAGGAACAATTAGAGATCGAGGGTTTATAACATAGGGATAGGAGGTTTATTGTGGGGAATCTTGCCTATCCCTCTGCAGGGAGACTTTGCTTCAGGGATGAGAGTGTTATGTTCTCCATGCAGTCTGAAGCTGCTTCCTTTCCTTATGTCTGTTGTTTTGATTTTTGTAAAGTATTGTGAATTCTGGACATGTTTGTAGAAGAACTGCTTGAGCATTGTATAAAATGTTTACAGAAATTTTAATGAATAAAGATATAAAAATCTCTTGGGGGATTTGAAATAAAATGCTTAAAATGTAAAGATCTTTTACATTACTTAAATGTATAGATAGGCAGCACATTTCCCTAATGGCAAATTAGAAAGATAATCTGAATCCATCCTAACAGGTTTAGTAACTGTGGCCAGCATTTCCAAGCTTTCCGCACAAAGGCTAGACTGCACACAGGACAGAATATCCATCCCAAGGACTGTTTTTTTCTTTACCTTTTAGTCTGGGAGCCAGTAGAAAAGTGCACTGCAGCATCTTGAGTGGGTGGCAGGCAAGGAAAAGAAGCAAAGTCACTGGGGTATTCTAGACTCTCCAAAGGCAAAATGGCAGAGCTTTTAAAAGTGAGGTGAGGTGCAGACAGCAGTCTTGCTTTGCCAGATTTAGATTTTTTGTTGTTGTTGTTGTTGTTAGGAAGACCTTAAAGCTTCGCAATTCTAATAGAACTTTAATTTACCTGGGAGCAAATTTTTTAGGACACGAGGACAATAGGGATACACAAGAAAATACAAGAGAAACCCGGCTCGGTGAGAGAGAGGCGCTGGTGGAGGAAAACGGTGGGTTAACGAATAAATCCAGTTTGGCAACCAGTTTTGCCTTTAAAAAAAAAAAAAAAAAAGACGGTCTCAGTTCAGGCTGACCCTGAAGCCCAGGCTGGCCTCAAACTCACAACGATCCTCTTCTCGCAGCCTCCAATTACTAGGATTACAGGCATGCGCCACCATGCCCAGCAGAAATCAGCTTTTCTCTTCCTAACCTATATTGTTTTTTGTTTGCTTTTGATTTTTCATTGCTGTCTTAGCGACGGGAGTCTCATTAAGTAGTTCAGGCTGGCTTTGAATTCACTTTGTAGTCAAGGCTGGCCTCGAACTCGCGGCAATCCTCCTGCCTCGGTCTCCAAAATTCAGGAGTTACAGGCCTGGACCATAAGGCCTAGCTCTTCCTATGCATCTTGTAACGAGTTTCTTTCACAAGTGCCAATCTGAAGGAGACGAAAAATCCCAGTTCCACTCGCTTGCTGCCACCCTCCGGCCACAGGAAATAAAGGGAGAGGGAAGTGGCCAAAGAGAGGAAGTTGGGATGTTTGGGGCCACTCTGGGACGTGAGGGCGAGACGTCACATCCGCCCAACCCAAAACCGGGAGATTTCTAGCTACCGAGCCAGCGCGCCTACAGAATTAGCATCTGAGCAAGCGCCAAAGAAGTCGCGCAGGCGACGTGATTACGTCACTGTCGGGCACAGGCGTAGTTAAACTGGATAGATCGAGTTCACTCAGAAAACCTAGCAGTGTACGTTCTCTGCCATGGCTGGCACGGGCTTGGTGGCTGGAGAGGTAGTAGTGGATGCGCTGCCATATTTTGATCAAGGCTACGAAGCGCCAGGCGTGCGGGAAGCGGTGAGTGCGGGGTGTCTGTGTAGATGACAGTGCTCGCTGGCCCAGTCCCTGAGGCGGCTGCGTGCGGTCTTCCGCTGCCTCTACCGTGGCCCGCGTTCTTGTTTCTAGGCTGCGGCGCTGGTAGAGGAAGAAACTCGCCGATACCGACCTACTAAGAATTACCTGAGCTACTTATCATCCCCAGATTATTCTGCTTTCGAAGTAAGTGATACTTCGAGCCCAGTGTTCGAACGAGGATTCTTGTGAAGCTTGATTTTGGATGGAGGGCTTTAGCTACGTAGAAGTAAGGTGGTGTTTTTAAAATATTTCCAGTTTAATTATTACTTGCGTAGCTTTTAGGTATCCATGTATTGACAACAGCCAGATAAGCCTTCTTCAGAGTTCTTACAGAGATCCAGAAAAGGATTCATTACAGGGTCCGCAAACTCTAAATGCAAAATTTTGTGTACTTTTTTTGAGTAAAAATTCTTATGTAAATTCTGAAAGAAATCCTCTTCTGAGGTCCACGCTACAGCAAGATAATTTGAGTTTTTTAATATTCATACAAGCGTAATTGCTGATCGTCCTTAGAACCGCTAGAGGGAGGCTTTTTATCAAAGCCTAGATAGATAGTTACCAGATGGATGTGAATGACTGAACAAAGCAATATCTGAGTATGTACCTGTAAATTATTTGACGTAGGAGTACAGCCAAGATACTAGGTAGGATCAAAGCCAAATGAAATAGAAAATATCATTTCTAAGTTACTTTATTCAGTAGTAGAGGCCCTGCCCATGTTCCTTTTCTCCTCCATTGTTTGGCAAGAGCTAAGTGCAAGAATAGCAGCCAAGACCAAAAACAGTATAGACTTAGATATATAGACTGAAACAAGTTATTTTATGCCTTAAGAATTCTCCTCTCTTCCTCTTGTTGTCAAAAAGTATTTAGGTCCATGGTCCTGTACACTGGCTTCCTTTGACAATCAGTTTGGGAGTAAGGCAGGAGCAAACCCTAGGTTCACTCCCCAGTACCACCATTTTAAAAAAAAAAAAGTTACAAGCCTGCCCAGACTTCCTTTCAGGTCAGTTAACTGGGAGTGAGAGGAGCAGATAGGGCTAGGATTAGAATGGAATTTAGAGCTCCCCAACTGATTGCAGTGTGCCACTGAGATTGAAAAAAATTTAGGATTGATCCTTTCCTTTACACCAAATTTCTTGCTCCAGAGTAAGTGTGGAATTGAAGTGTATGTTTCTTCAGATTGTAAAGAGCTTTAAACTCTGAGAATTGCTGGGTATAGCAATTGTAATAGTTCAGTGGTAGAGCATGCTCCTAGCATGTGCAGTGCTTTGGGTTCAATCCCCAGCACAGAAAAGAAAAAAGCTGGGTGTGGTGGCACATGCTGTATTCCCAGCACTCTAGGATGCTGAGGCAGGAGGATTGAAGGTTCAAGCCCAGCCTGGGGAAGTTAGCAAGGCCTTCTCAAAATAAGGGTTGAGTGTATAGTTCAGTGCAAAGACCCTGAGTTCAATCTGCAGTACTTAAAAAAGGAAGGAACAAAGGAAAGAAAAGAAAATAAAGAAAATGAATTGGGGGAAGAGAAATGATCCCTTACAATGCATAGTATAAATTATAACTTGTGTTTTTTTGCTGGTTATTAATTTCAATGTGCTAATATGTTCTTGGAAATAATTCTCTGATTTATACGTCAGACTGACATAATGAGAAACGAGTTTGAAAGATTGGCTGCTCGACAACCAATTGAATTGCTTAGTATGAAACGGTAAGAATATTAAATTTTCATTTATAATAACTCATTAATAATGACCTGAGATTTATGAAGAGTATTTGCTAACTATCAGCAACATGAAGAGAGAATAGAGTGGGGTCTAAATACTCATTCTTGCATTTTCTTCTCTAAAAGGAAGTGTGGGTGTTTGACAGAAATGGTAAAAAGTTTTTTATGACCACTTTTTCCTTTTGATATGTTAAATATTTTTCAGTAACTTTTTAAAAAACACATAGCAGGTACAGAAATCACTTTAACAGGGTTGTGCAGCTGGAGAAAGAAATTGGACTCACTTTCCAATGACAGCAAATATAACAATCTTTTATGTGAATATAATATAGTTTATCTAATTCACATTGAATTTTTTTGTTACTGTATATAATGGTGCTAAGTCTCATTTGTAAATTGTTTCTTATGATAAATAGATTTCTTTTGTTTTCTGAGACAGGGTCTTGCTGTGTAGCCCAGGTCAGCTTTGAACTCTTGAGGATCCTCCTGTCTCAGCTTCCTGAGTACTAGGATTACAGACCCACGAGTTACTGTTAATAGGAAGGATGACAGTTTGGCAGGATATGTGATTTAACTTTATTTTATTGTATAATTTCAGATATGAGCTTCCAGCCCCTTCCTCAGGTCAGAAAAATGACATTACTGCATGGCAAGAATGTGTAAACAATTCTATGGCTCAATTAGAGCATCAAGCAGTTCGAATTGAGAATCTGGAACTAATGTCACAGCATGGATGTAATGCCTGGAAAGTATATAACGAGTAAGAAACTTCATCCCATTTTTCTTCCTCTCCCTCCCATCCCACCCAAAGGTTTATTTTTTAAAACTGTAGGAGGCATGGTATTGGAAATGGAATAAAAATAATATTGCTAGGATTGATTCAGGATCATATCTGAGAGCTGTAGTCAGATGAACAGCCACTGCTTGGAGACCTCTACAAAGGTCGAGTTATAAGGGGACCTAACCTAACCACCATAGTGACTCTGTGATAATATTGTAAGAAAATGAGTATTTTGTTTTATTTTATTGTTGCTATTGTTTTTTAGACCTTGTTGTTTTTTAGACAAGGTCTCCTTATGTAGTTCAGGCTGACCTTGAACTCATATAGCCTAGGCCAGCCTTGAACTTGCATTGATCCTCCTGCCTCAGCCTCCTGAGTTTTGGGATTACAAGTATATGCCACCACGCCTGGCTTAGAAAATGAGTTCTGAGGGCTGCTTTACAAATCACCACCTTATAGAGTGTAATTTTTAGTATGGAAATGCTTATACAATTGATTCTCATTATTTATATATGTTATGTTAGTTTTAGTTTTTAAAGATAGGGTTTCACTAAATAACCCACACTGGCCCAGGAATTTGTAGTCTCCCTGCCTCGGCCTCTCAGTGCAGTAGGATTACAGGAGCTTGGAACATATCATATTCTTCAAAGTCTCCATGAACACTGAATTAACAAATACTATACCATTTCTTCTAGGGAAAATATGTATATACACACACATATCTCACATAGATTATAATCTTAAATTCTAAAAGCAACTTCTCTTGGTAGATCTTACTTTCTTGTAAGAGAAAACAGAGCTTGGAAGTATAAAGTGCTGTGCTTGAGGCAGTCTCACTAACAGATGCCGGTCGTGGAATTTAAGTTCCATCCTTTGCTCTTCTCTGAATGAGAACTGAAACAAGAAGGCACAGGGTCTCCTTGCACAGCCTAAGCTGGGAATGTGGTACCCAGCAACTCAGGCTTTTCATTGGTGTGCATGCATTCACAGGTGACAAAGCACTGTGGTGAGTAGGGATTACCGATACATTAGAAAAGAAAACTAATCAATTTGTAAATAATGAGAATCAAAATTGTAAATAGTTAACATCATAAGGGATTTTGCTATAGAGAGAAGACACTGAGCTCTAGTTTACTTTTCTTTTTTTCTTTTAAAAAGAAAAACTGAACTGGTGTGTTAGCACACACCTGTAAAGGCTGAGACAGGAGGATTGCTACAAATTTGAGGCCAGCCTGGGCTACAAAATGATGTCAAGGCTAGCCTGAACCATTACAGTGAAACCCTGCCTCAAAAAAATAAAATAAAATAATAAAAGTAAAAAAATAAAAGAAAAATGTATTGGAGAATAGGAATAGCTCCTGGGAGATAAAAGAGATGTCCTGAATGGGTTGCCAACAAGCCTGCTTCTCTCTGAGAAAGTTTTATAGAGAAAAAACATGAGGTGAGTATAACACAGGTCAAAACTGTAATCAACCAATATGATTACAAGAATAGCCGCTTGACTAATATTGATCCAATAGGAGCAGAGACATATGGGTCTGCTTGTTTGCTTGCTTGCTTTTTCTTTCTTTCTTTTTAGTACTGGCAGTTCAACCCAGCAAACTCCCCTCTCCCCTTTTATGTTCCTAAGGATTGAACATAGGGCTTTTACACTGAGACACTGAGCTACATCCTTAGCCATCCATCCATCGATCCATTCATTTGCTTTTTTGAGACAGGGTCTCAGTACATATTTCCATCTGGCCTGGAACTATGAAACCCTGACTGACCTCAGCTCCTGGTAATCCTCCTGCCTCAGTCTGCTGAGTGCTGGGATTATAAGCATGCACCACCATACCCAGCTTCCTTTTCAGGTAAAAAAGGCCATTGAACCTATAATCATATGGAAAACTTTGTTAGATTTTTTTATGAACCATATAAAACATATGAACAATATAAAATAAGAGCACAAAATGTTAGAGTCTTCAAGTCTTCAAAATTATGTTTTAAATCCTTGTGGCTATATAATCATCCCGTGAGCAAAATCTAGAACTTGGGAAACTACAGGTTAAACAGGTGGGTTTTTAGTTTATTTGGTGCTGTTTTGTTTTGTTTTGTTTGTAATGTAAGAGGAAGAAAGGAAGAATAGAATGAGGTTAATTAAGAAATATAAGACACAGATTAGTCAAGAAACTAGAAAGAAAGGTGAAGATTAGATTTTTGGAAGAGTAAAAACATAGATGCAGGGTGAGAACCATTAGATTGGGGAGAACATTGCTTTCTTGTCTTTCCTGATTGAAATTCTGCCTGTAGTACTCTGTCTTCTGAGTCACTGTGTAACTGTTCTGCATTTAATCACATAGTACTCTACTGCAGAACATCCTCAACATATTTATCTTCTCCAAACCCAATGAATGCTTCTCTAGAGATGGTGTACTATATTTTATCAAAGTGAATTTAAGCAGGAGGGTGGAACAGAAGACAAGGCAATAAGCTAAGCCTTGAGGAAAAGTCAATTCAAAGAAAAGGAAAGGTTCTTTTCAATGGTCAAAGGATAAGAAAAGAGCACTAAAAGTGGTAGTCTCAACTTGGAGTGATTGTTGAAGCCACAGAATGGCAGAGGAGCTTAGGGCTAAAAGGGCATATTCATAGCAGATATTTTCCATCTTCTTAATTAAAAGAAACCAAGACAAACTGGTTGGGAGGCATGGTTGCACATGCCTATAATCATAGCTCTGGCAAGGCTGAGGCAAGAGGATCACTAAATTTTAGGCCAGCCTGAATTATAAAGCAAGACCTTCCCTCAAAAAGCAAACAAAAAATCATAGAATGCCTAACATAATTGGCATCAGAATCAGTATTTACTATTTTGGGGCTAGATATGGTGGCACAGACCTGTAATCCCAGCACGTGGGAGGCTGAGGCAGGAGGCAAGACCAGCCTGGGTTACAAAGTGAGTTGGAGGCCAGCCTGAACTGCATAGTGAGACCCTGTCTCAAAAAAGACCAAAAAAAAAAAAAAAATAGTATTTTTTTTTCTTCAAAAATTTTTTTTATGTGTGATAGTATGGATGACTGTTTTCAAAGAAAACAACATTATAGGAACCATTGTTCGTTTCCTGATATCTGGTTTTAAAGTCCTGTAATGCTTTCATTTTTTTTGTTTTGATTTGTTTTAGTCTGTTTCTATTATTTGATTTCATTATGTATGAAGATATGGACAGCTGTTTGAAGAAAAAGAGATATTATGGTAGCCATTTTGATTTCCTATTGTGTTTTGAAATTACTATTTTTAGCAGAAAAACTTGACTTTGTATGAACTAGGTAGTTCACATTTAGTTGGTATTACTAGATTTTAATGTATATTAGTCTGATTTTCATTTCCTTCTACAGAAATTTAGTTCATATGATTGAACATGCACAGAAAGAGCTTCAGAAGTTAAGGTAAATTGTTCTGGGGTTTTATTTCTTTCCTATTTTAGAATACAATAGGGTAAACCTGTATTGTGTAGAGGAGCAATAAGACTACAGTCATGAAAATAATTAATTGATGCATTTTTTTTCTCTGGCACCTGGCTTTGAATTTGCCCTGTCCAAATAAAAGAAAAATAAGTTGAGGTCTGAAAACATCTCTACCGGACATTTATAGCTTTCAAGTCTGCAGACATAGAAAAATCACTTTTATGGGAGGGAAGTGGGGACATTTCAGAATAATGTGTACATATAACCTGATTTATATATTTAAAAAAAAAAATGTCTGCATACACATGCATATGGGAACAGATCTGGGAGGGATGCCCACTTGTCTTACATCATTTTGTTTTGCTAGTAAGATAATACCACAGACCAAAGAAAGGAGATTTATTTTTGACTTATAGTTCTGGAGCTCCCAGGACAAGGGGCTGTGTCTGGCGACAACTTCCTTGCTGGCAGAATTCCATTGTGGTACAGGGCATCACATGGCAAGAGTCAGGGAGGCTGTACATCTGCACATGTGTGTTCTGTTCTTTCTCTGTCATTAGAAACCCACCAAAAATTGACCTTCTCTTATCCTAATCATTTCTAAAAGCCTACCCATATCCTGTATAGTGGAAATAATTTTTCACCCTTATAATTCCTCACAGTGGGGATTAAACTCCAGCATGAGTTTTGGAGGGGAATAACCACATTCAAAGAATAGTGCCCTCCAGAAACTCAATATCAGTTAGCAGGAATGAGAAGTATATGAGAAGAATGAGTTTTGATTTGTGATCTATGTGTTTTGTTTGGTTGTACAGGGCCTCATGCGTGTTAGGCAAGCATTCTACCTTTGAATTGTAGCCTTCCTTTTTGAAAATTTTCTCTTGAGACAGGCTCTTACTAAATTGCCCAGACTGTCCTTGAATTTGTGATCTTCTTGCCTCAGCCTCTTGATTAAAAGGGATTACAGATGTATAGTACTGTGCCCAGTTTGAGTGCTTTTTTTGATTTTTTACAATGAGCACATTTCCTGAAATTTATAATTGAAAAGATAATTAGAAGAAAGTTAGTTCCTAGAACTAATCTGTAATTGTGTATATATCTGTTCTAAAGGGATTAAAGAAAGGTACCATCTGATATTAGTTATTTTTATGTTGATTTTAGTTTTATGTTAAAACATAGTTGAGTTATATACATACCTTTTTACAGGAAACACATTCAAGATTTAAACTGGCAGCGAAAGAATATGCAACTCACAGCTGGATCAAAACTGAGAGAAATGGAGTCAAAGTGAGTATCTATAATTCTGTCATATTTTAAACTGCCACCCCATTTGAAGATCAGAATTGGGTAAGATTCAAACAGTTGGTATTGTTCGGACAATTAAGTACAGATGTCTTGTGCTCTGGGTGAATGATTTGGGGATGACAGTATACAATGTATGTACCATTGTTACCCCCCCAATTGATGTGTTTTGAAATTTTATTGTAGTTCTTTTTTTTCTTTTTTAAATTTCTTTTTATGTTTGAATGAAATGGATTTGAAAAAAAATTAAATTAGAAAGATTCAAACAGTATTTCATATAAGATGCTACAGATGTCAAACAACTGCTTTCTTTTTTTTTTTCTTTCTCTTGTGTTACTGAGAAATGAACCCAGGGCCTTCACACTGAGCTATATCCACCACACTCCTTTTTGAGACAGGGTCTCACTGAGTGGCAGAGTTGCCCAGGATGGGTTCAAGTTTGTGAACCTTCTGCCTCAGGCTCTTAGAGTACTGGGAGTATAGGCTTTCATCACCAAGCCTGGCTTCAAAATGCTGTTTTCTGAATCTGCTTCTTTCTGAAATATAGACCTAGAAAGCAATTAGAGAGTTTTAAATAAGAATTGAAGCTGAGAGTGGTAGTACACATCTCTGCTCCCATCCCTTAGGTGACTGAGGCAGGAGGATTGCCCTGAGTTCAAGGCCAATCTTGGCTATATAGTGAATTCAAGGCCAGCCTGAAATACATAGAAAAATTGTGGAAGTTTTTTGTTTTTGTTTTGTTTTGTTATTTTGTTTTTATTTTTGTTTTAGAGACAGGATCTTGCTATGTGGTTCAGGCTGGCCTTGAACTCATAGTGATCCTTCTGCTTCAGCCTCCTGAGTGCTAGGACTATAGGTGTGCACCACCACCTGGTAGCAAAATTCTTCCTCAAAAAAGGTGGGGTGGGGAGAATTGAACCACTGCTAAGTGATCTTGGTCTTAAGGTACCCCTCTTTTTAGTTCAGCTTTCTGGCTCTTAGTAGGAGCACAGCCTTTGGTTTTGGTTTTGGATTTTTTTGTCAGTACTAGGGATTGAACCCAGGGCCTCCCACATGGTAAGCAGGCCCCTTGTTTGCTTTCTTTTCTTCTGTCTTTCTTATGGGTGTGTGGGTGTGGTTGTACTGGATGTTAAACCCAGGGCCTCATCCATGCATGCTAGGCAAGCAGTTTGCCACTGAGCTACATTGTCAGACCTTTTATTTCTTATTTTGAGACAGGTTCTCACTAAGTTGCCCCAGAATGGCCAAGAACCTGTAACCCTGCTGGCTCAGTCTTTTGGTTAGTTGGGGTTATGGGCATGTACCACTGTACCCAACTCCAGCCCTATTTTTTTTAAAAAAAGAAATTCATCCTTTTTTTTTTTTAATCTTGTAGGAGCAGAAATTCCATGTTTTGCTTGATAATTTATGACTAGTTTTTCCCCTTTGTTTGCACATTTTACCTTTTAAATCTTCTGTATGTACATGATCCATGCAAATGCCTAGATATATGATAGTAAAATTTTGTGTCATTCCTCTTCTCTTTGCTAGTTTTCCCTTCCTCCCTTCATCACTAGTCTTATTCTCTGCCTGCTTCCTCTCTACTCCATTTCCTTGTATTGTCCATCTCTTAGGCATCATTTTATATCTTCCTTCACACTGATAAGTGTTTACTTTTTAGGCCATCTTCAGATTCTCCATTTTTCTATAACTATTGCCTCTGGCTTATTTGCTCTTGTCTCTTAATGTTCTCTTTCCTCTACTGTCTTTTCTGTCTTACAGATTCCCTCTTCTAATGTTTCTACTTATTTTTAATTAAACTTATTTTAAGACAACTGTAGATTCACATGCAGTTATAAGAAGTAATACTGAGATCCTGTACCCTTCACCTCCTTTTCCATAGTCATGCCTAAGGTTTTTGTTTTATTTGTTTGTTTGGTTTTTTGAGACAAGGTCTTGCTTTGTAGTGCAGATTGGCCTTGAATGCACTGTGTAGCCTATGGGGGCCTCAAAGTCATAATGATCCTCCTGCCTTAGCCTCCCAAATTCTGGGATTACAGATGTCCAACGCCATGCCCGCCTATGCATAAGATTTTAAAATAGAAAGTTAAAACTGTTATGCATTGAGTAGAACCATATGTACATTTAAAATAAAATCTTGTAAGAGAAATTTTACGTTGATTAATCTGTCTTTTTTTTTTTTTTCCTTTCTTTCTTTCCCTTCTTTTCTAGTTGGGTATCCCTGGTCAGTAAGAATTACGAGATTGAACGGACTATTGTGCAACTAGAAAATGAAATCTATCAAATTAAGCAGCAACAGGGAGAGGCAAACAAAGAAAATATCCGGCAAGACTTCTGAAAAGACTAATTTGCTGGGTAGAAAGGAAGAAAAGTTGGGCTCTTAGAAACATCACCCATCTAACCACAAAGGACAATAGCCTTTCACAAAAACCATTAGTGGTTCTTATATTAGTTGTATCTGTGTATCTTTGTGAAATAAAATTATCAACTTAGTGTTATTTTTATAGGTGTAAAAAACCATCAGGCTGTCAAAATAAGTATGACTTTGGAATATTATGTTACAGAATTAATACATATATAGAGTTAGTTTTGTACTACTGGACCATATTTTGAAGCTAAGTAGATGTGTTGGCTAAAGCCAGCAAGGCCATAGGGTTGGGGCTGCCCACATCCTTTAGAGCTTGTATCATGCCACCAGTTTGCTCCAGTCCTGGACATGTGGCCATAAGATTTAATGTTTGCTCTGAAACATTTCAGTCTTGTTTTATCCAATTTTTCCTTTGTGTAACCCAGTTATTACCTTTTGAATGGAATTGTGTAGCCTGTGCCATTGTTGTCATTTTTGTTGTTTATTTTAGTTCAGACACAGGATCTTCCTTCATTCCAGGCTAGGCTTGAACTGACGGTTGTCCTATTTCTGCCTTCTAAGTAGCTGCAGTCAAAGGTGTATACCACCAGGCCTGGCTTACGGTTTTATTAAGTTATATTACTGTTTCATGGGAGAATTCTTTTCACTACTGTCTAGTCCTGCACTACTATCTAGTCTGCACAGCTCAAGACCTATCTCCTCCAGCTCTTCCTAACTCAGATTGAACATCAAAAATCTCTGCCTTTGTCAAGTTCTGGTTCTCAGTGAGATTGCTTCAGAGTCCTCTTGACTCTGTTGGGCTGCTGGGGATCCCTAGTAAAATATAGTGACTTTGCAAAGTTTGCTTATTCCCGTGGTGTAGGTGAGTTTGGTATGTTAGATTTGGACTTTCTGTAGAAACCAGCTCTGGTAAATGACATTACTAAGTCAGATAGTTCTGATTCTTTAAACTGAACATAGTTTTAAGTTTATCCCATTGATTGAAACATGGCCTTTCTTATTTTTCAATTTTCTTTAAAATTTTATTTTAGAAAATAAAACCATGCAAAATAAAACAAAATAAAGCCAGTTAAAACAAGACAGTGTGACAGTATTTCAAAACAAGATAATAGGAAATCAACAATGGTTACCATAATGCCTTGTCTTCAAAATAACTGCCCATACTTTCAGAAACAGTAAAATCAAACAAAATAGAAACAGAATAACACCAATAAAAACAAAACAGTGAATGTAATACAAGACTTCAAAAGATAATAATAAATCCAAAATAGCTACCATATTACATCTTACTATCTTTGAAACAGCTACCCATGTCATCAGATACAATAAAATCAAACAGAACAGAATAAAACCCAACCAAACAAAACAATAAGAATGGTACAGGGTTTTGAAACAAGGCAATAAGGAATTAACAATGGCCACCACCTTCAGGAGAACCCCCAGATATGCTAGATTGTGTATTGTTATCCTCAGAACAGATGATTAGAGTACCCAAAGTCGGTGAAACACAACACTATAAGCATTAAATTTTATTTTGCCTTATTTGCTATCATCACAGCATGTTTTTCCAGATCAACCAGTCTCTTGGGGGGGATGGCAGTTGGGGGAAGCATTGGCTCTTGTACCCCTGCCTGTGTGCCCGAAGGGGCTGGTCTCTGACTCTCCCCTAGTTAGCCTGTGCATGGTACCAACTCGCAGGTTTTAGCCTCTTGTTGACTGCTTTTTCTCCCCCACAGTCTGCAAATGGCTGGGCTTTCTTATTTGTAAATAAGTAAAGTATGTTATGTTTGAAGGTGGACCCAGCAAGGCTCAGGGAAAACAGGTTTAAATAACATTGGATGGAAATACTTTCCCTCACTCTTTCCCCTGTCTTCATTTCTCTTTTATGCTCCAATCATCCATTATTGCTGTATTTTAATACCTTTCCTTTATGATTCAGTCCTGAAGTCATGTGTTAACAGAGTACAGTAGTTATTCACATACAGACTTCCAGGAAGTAGAGGGACTTCTGCATAAATGCTCGAGAATAAGTATCCTTGGGCTTCTCAACAGCAACTGGACAATGAAGAGGTCCATCAAAATTCTTAAGAAAATTTATTTCCAATTTAGGACTACAGTTGAATGTGAGAGTAGACTAAAGATCAGTTCAACCATGTGAGATCTCAAAAATCATTACTTTCCTGAATATTGTTTTTCAAAGGAACTGCTGCAGGATGGGAAGTAACAGTTCTTCCATGGAGATTGATGAAAGAGAATCTCAGAATTTGTATGGACTATGTGTACTCCATGGAAAGCAACCAAATCATACTGGAGCAGTGTGACAAAGATGACCACTGCCTTTGCACTGTCTCTTCACATGGAAACACAGTGCCTGGAGAGCCTGGTCCACATTCTGGTCTACACTTGTTTTGCTCTAATCATGTCTTGAGACAGCCTCATAACCTGGAGTGTGCTATGACCTATTGGAGAACTTTTAGTAGAAAACTCGAAGGAGTTTTGGTTTCCTGCCAAATACTCTATTTAGCTGATATACCAGCCTTGCCAGAAACCTGAATTGTTCTAAAAGCCCTTGATTTACGGCATGCAGTGATAGCTTTGTCTCCTAACTTCCCCCGAAGAGGCTGTGTAAGTGTCGTGGGGACCTGAGGCCAGACCATGATCTAGTGCTCAGCTTCTCTGATCCCTCTTACCTCACCCCAGGGAGACCTTCAACAATAGAAGGTCTTATGTAGAAGGTCTTATTTACTTATGTAGCTAAACTTCACAGTTTTTATAATAATTACATGTTACATTCATTTTATAGAGATATGGTAGACTGAATAACAGCCCTTAAAGATGACAGGACCCAATGCCTTGAACCTGTGTGTTACTTTTTCCATGGCCAAAAGGAATTTGTAGATGTGATTAAATGAATACTCTTTGGGCCGAGGCTATATAGCTCAGTGGCATAAGTGCCTGTCGGGCAAGTGCAAAGGCCTGAGTTCAATTCTTGGTACAAAAAAAAAAAAAAAAAAAGCTCCTTGGGTGGGTAGATTATCCTTGATTATCTGGGTGGGCCAAATATAATGGCCAGCAATTTTAAAGAGGTAGGAGGCCAGAGGAGGGGCAGTGCTATTCTGCTGCATTTGTAAATGGAGAAAGCTGTGAACCAATGAATGCGGTGACTTTCAAAACATGGGAAAATGAGAAAATAAATCTGGAGTGTTCTTCCCCTAGAAGAAACAGCTTTGCAGGTGTGTGACTTCCTGAACTGTAAAGCAGTACATTTTTTTGCATTCGGCCTCTTCATTTGTGATATTTTGTTATAACACATTATAGAAAATTAATGCAATAATTTGTAAATAATAATGTTTAAGTAAAGCAGTACAAAATCTGCATTTTTAGGGACAACTCAGAAAATGCAGGCAAAAAGAAAATTATATAATCAACCAGCCATTCAAAGATAGTGATTGTTTATCAGAAAGTATTATTTTGTTTGTGGTATTGGTGATTGAACCCAAGGCCTTTACATTAAGCTACATCCTCTTCCTTTTCTTGTTTTTTTATTTCTAGGCAGAGACTTGCTGATTTGCTAAATTGTCCCAAGTGGGTTAGACTTTTGAGCCTCCTGCCTCAACCAACCAGAATGCCAAGAGAACATGCATGTGCCAGCTCAGAAGGTGCTGTTTTTATTGATGCCAGAATATATATAGTTGCAGATAGAAACCCTATATTTTATTTTAATTCCAGTAAAAATTTGTTGGATACCGTGGAATCAAAAATAAGTAAAATGAGAGGGATGTAGCTTAGTGGTAAAGTACTTTCCTAGTGTTCTTAAGGCCCTGGGTTCCATAGCCAGCACTGAAAAGAAGAAAGTACAAGTCAGAACATTGTGTTAACTTAGTTCTGGATGGAGGCTTATAAATCTACTTCATGGTTGTATAATAGTTTTTTTCTGGATGTTCTGTTCTGGTTCAGCTCAATCTGACACCATCAGGGTTTTGGTGAGGCCAAGCATGAGAATCTGAAGCCTAGGGCAGAATTACAAGTGATGCAAATCCAGGGAATGTAGATGGGCCTCTGGTGGCAATCCCTGAGCTAAAATGGAATGGATCCTCTCTGCTGGGAAGTGATAGAAGAGTCGTTGGCGTGGTTGACAACACATCTGTGATCCCAGAGAAGCTGGAGGATGCAATGATTCTTAATGCAGGGAGCCTTGCCATAATGGGGGAAGTGAGGGTAATCAGGTGAGGAATTACACTTCTGAAGGTGCTGGGGAGAAACGTATATATATATTTTTTTTCTTTAGACAGGGATCTTGCTATGCTATTCAGGCTGGCCTTGAACTCACTTTGTAGCACAGCCTGGTCTCATACTTGCAATGATCCTCCTGCCTCAGCATCCCAAGTGCTGGGATTACAGGCATGTGTGACCATGCCCAGCTTCACATGTGGATCTTGGAAGATAATTCTTTGAAATACAAAGGACAGGAATAAAATAGGTGCTTTTCTTAGAGAACATTCTTTGTCAGATTTATTTGATCAAGAATTTGAAAATTATTTTTTTTATTTTGAAGGTAGTAAAAATATAACAACATGACAGAACAAAGCCAATCAAGACAATATAGTGAAATTGGTATAGAACTTCACAGCAGGATACTGGGATAATAGTAATAGGTACCATAGTATGTCTTGTTATCTTCACAATAGTTGTTATTTCAATCAGGTATAACAAAATCAAACCAAAACCAGAACATTATAAAACCTATTGAAGGAGAATATTGATTAGAGCAAAAACAATTATAACAAAACATAACAGTGAAGACAACCTTTGTTTTCAAACAGAAGACACAAGGAAATCCCCCATACTTGCCACATTGCACATGGTCATCCACCCAAGAGATGCTCAGACCTTTGTCCCCAGTTGCCAATAGTGGGAGGGGGGAGCACGACGACAAGACCACACACGGTTGATTCTTGGGCCTGCTCGCAGGTAGGCTCGCAGGAGCTGCTGATTGGTTCTTCTGGCTCACACCAGGGGCACTTAGCAAGAGGGCTAGCAAATTGCCTTTTTATGCAGCCGCCTAAGTTCCAATATGAAAATTATTAAGTTACCACCTAAAATGTTTGAATCAGAAGAAAATACTGATGAGGAATTATTGATTCATTAATTGGAAAGTGATAGTGAACCTGAAGATGATTTTTTGGAATTAGATGATGATGAATTTCATTTTGAGAAAAGATTTCATGCCATTCAGTTAAGTTGTTGAGGTTAATTTGGAAAATCCAATGCCAACTCTTTCTAGGTTTCCATTCATCAATACACCTAGGATAAATTTGCCATTTAGACAGGATACCAAGTCAAATACTGTGCATTACTTTGAATATTTCTGCAATTCTAAAATAATGGAATTGATTACAATGGAAACCAATGTAGCAAATCAATCAAAGCCTTCTGGAATATTAGGGAAATTTTCACACTGAAAGAACTGAAAAGCAACAGATGATGCAGAAATGTTTATTTTTTTGCTCTCCATGTTCTTCAAGGAATTATAGATAAGCTAATATGTGGGTGATATTGGTCTTAAAAACATTGCATCAAAACACCTTTTTTTAGTAAAGCAATGTCATAAAAGGTTTGCTTTATTGAAACATATTCATTTTGTAGATAATTCTGATTTGACACTAGTCCTCATTGGACTAGTTTCAAAATTAAACAAATTTAATTGTTGAACATCTCAAAAAGTTTTCTATTGCACTTGCACTTGCAAGAGAGATCACAATTGATGAAACTCTAATGCTATATAAGGGTTGGCTGGGATGGATTCAGTTTATGCCCCTGAAAAGAGCTACATTTGGTAATAGAATCTTATATGCTTTGCGAATCCAAATCTGGGTATATTTGGTCTTTTAATAATTTACATTGTAAAGGGGATAGTACTTGATAATAACTATAGAGATCATTCCATATGTATGTGAATTGTTTTTTTTAAAGAGAATAAAACAAAAGAGGACAGATCTAAGCAGATCAGAACAGAACAATGTAAGCAACACAGCACTTCCCAACAAGACAATTGGATATTAACAGTAACTATCATAATGTCTCTTTCTTTGAAATAGTTGAGCTTAGCTTTACACACAATAATGTCAAACATAAAAAGTAGAATAAACAACTCAAAAGAATGGAAGTATTCTAAAGACATTCTGAACCAAATCACCAAAGATGAACAATGGCTGCTATATTATCTCATTTTCCATAAAAATTTTGTTTTTACTATCATACATATCAAAATCCAATAAGACACAACGTGATAGAACCAAAGGTAATAGAAAAACAAAAGTATGGTAGGACTTCAGAGCAAGATGATATTAAATCAACACTGGCTGCCATATTGTCTTGTCTTCAAAGTAACTATTCATATGATCACATATATTAAGATCAAACAAAACAGAATAAAACCATTCCAACCAATGAATGAAGACATAAGACATCAAAGCAGTATAATGGTGAACCATGAATTCCATAAAATCTTCTCTATTCTTACCATTTCTTACACTAGGGAGACTGTATGGTATTTATACATGTGAGTTTGATTTATTTCACTTATGAGTATAGATTCAAGATGCATCCATTTATTTGTAAATATCTCAGTGTGATCATTCTTTATAGCTGAGTAGTACTCCATTGTATAAAAGTACCACAATTTTTTTATCCATTCCTTGATTGATGGGCACTTACATTGTTTCCAAGATCTGGCTATTACAACTTGTGCTGCTATAAACATGGGTGCACATATATTACTGTGGTAAGATGTTTTCAGGTCTTCTGGGAATGTGCCTAAGAGTGGAATAGCTGAGTCAAATGGGACCTCCAACCCCAGCTTTTTGAGGAATCTCCAGATTGACCTCCACAGTGGTTACACCACTCTACACTCCCACCAACAGTGCAGAAGAGTTCCTTTTTCCCCACAGCCTCTCCAGCATTTGTTGTTGGTAGTTTTGTTGATCCTGGCCATTCTTTCTGGAGTGAGATGGTATCTCAGTGGGGTATTAATTTATATTTAATGACCAATGATGATGAACATTTTTTCATTTATTTATTTCCCATTCATATTTCTTCATCTGCGAACTGTGTGTTCTCAATGCCCATTTTTGGATTGGGTCTTTGAATTTCGGGGGTCTGATTTTCTTTAATTCTTTATAAGTTCTAGACAGAAGTCCTTTGTCTGAGGGACAGTTCACTAAGATTTTTTCCCAGTTTGTGGGTTTTCTTTTCACTCTGCTGGAGATTGCTTTGGACATGCAGAAACTCTTTAATAAGATATGATCCCAGTTATTGATTCTGGAAAGTATTTCCTGTGTAGTTTGGTTCTTGTTCATGAATTCTCTACCTACTCCTATGTCTTCAAGATTTTTATCTACTTTGTCTTCCAACAGATTTAGTGTTTCTGTTTTAATATTTAGCTCTTTGATCCATTTAGATTTTAGTTTAGTACATAATGATAGGCATGGGTCTAATTTTAGTTTTTGGCATATGGATAGCCAATTTTTCCAGCACCATTTATTAAAGAGACTGTCGTTCTTCCAGTGAACGTGCTTGGCCTCTTTATCAAAGACAAGGTGGTTGAGTGTGTTTGTAGTTGTGTCTTCTAGTCTATTCCATTGACCTTCAGGTCTGTTTTTATTCCAGTACCATGTTGATTTTATTACAGTAGCTTTGTAGTGTAACTTCAAGTCAGGGATTGTGATGCCTCCTGCCTTGGCTTTGCTGCTTAGAAGTGCCTTTGCTATTCTAGGTCTCTTCTGGTTCCAGATGAATTTTAGGAGTGATTTCTCTAGATCTATGAGGTATGTTAGTGATATTTTCATTGGGATTGCATTGAATGTGTATAACAGTTTTGGGAGAATGGCCATTTTTACAATATTTATTCTTCCTATCCATGAACAAGGGATGTCTTTCCATTTTCTGAGGTCCTCTTCAATTTCTTTTTCAGGGTATTATAATTTTCCCTGTACAAATCTTTTACATCTTTCGTTAGATTAATTCCTAAGTATTTCGTTTTTTTGGATGCTAGTGTGAAGGGTGTGGCTTCTTTTATTTCTGTCTTGGTGACTTTGTTGTTAGTGTCTAAGAATGCTATTGATTTTTGAGTATTGACTTTGTATCCAGCTACTTTGCTGAATTTATTTATTATATCTAGGAGACTTTCAATGGAGGTTTGGGGGTCTTCTAGTAGAGTATCATGTCATCTGCAAATAATGATAATTTAACTTCTTTTCCTATCTTTACTCCTTTTATTTCCCTCTCTTGTCTAATTGCTCTGGCTAGTATTTCCAGTACTATATTGAATACGAGCAGTGATAATGGACATCCTTGTCTTGTGCCTGATTTCAAGGTAAAGGCTTTCAGTTTGTGGCCATTTAATATGACACTAGCTGTTGGTTTGTCATAGATGACCTTTATCACATTGAAGTAAACACCATCTACTCCAATTCTCTGTAAGGCTCTTATCATGAATGGGTATTGGATCTTATCAAAAGCTTTTTCTGCATCGATAGAAATGATCATGTGATTCTTGCTTTTGGGTCTATTGATATGGTAGATTACATTTATTGATTTACATATGTTGAAGCATCCCTGCATGCCTGGGATGAATCCCACTTGGTCATAGTGTATAATCTTGATGATTTGCTGCATCCTGTTTGCCAATATTTTATTGAGAATTTTTGCATCTATGTTCATTAGGAGATTGGCCTGTAGTTCTCTTTTTTAGTTGGGTCTTTCTCAGGTTTTGGTGCTAGAGTGCTATTTGCTTCCAGGAATGACTTAGGGAGAATTGCTTCCCTTTCAATTTCATTGAAGAGTTTGAGGAGTGTTGGCATTAAGTCTTCTTTGTATTTCTTGTAGAATTCCACAGTAAATCCATCTGGACCTGGGCTCTGCTTTGTTGGTAGGGACTTGATTACATTTTCAGTTTCATTAATAGAAATTGGGTTATTCAGCAGTTTTGCATCTTCTTGATCCAGCTTCAGTGGTTCGTATGTGTCTAGGAATCTGTCCATTTCTTCTGTGTTATCAAACCTATGAGAGTAGAGGTTTTCAAAATAGTTGTTGATGATCTTCTGTATTTCCACAGGGTCAGTAGTGATTTCTCCTTTTTTATTCTGTATTGCATGAATTTGAGTCTTTTCTTTCCTTTTTTTAATTAGGTTGGCTAGGGGCTTGTCAATTTTATTTATTCTTTCAAAGAACCAACTCTTTGATTCATTGATTCTTTGAATTGTTTTCTTAGTCTCTATTGCATTAATTTCTGCTCTGATCCTTATAATTTCCTCCCTTCTTTTGGCTTTGGGCTTGGCTTGCTCTTGTTTTTCTAGCTGTTTCTAGCTGTTTAATATCGGGTTGCTTATTTGTGTTTGTTCTGTTTTCCTAATGTGGGAACTCAGTGCAATAAAATTTCCTTTGAGGACCACTTTCATTGTATCCCACAGGTTCCAGTAAATTGTATTTGTATTTTCTTTTGCTTGTAGATATTGTTTAATTTCTTCTTTAATTTCCTCTGTGACCCACCAATTGGTCAAGAGTGTATTATTTAATTTTCATGTGTTTGTGTGGTTTTTGCAGTTACTTTTATCATTAATTTCCAGTTTCATGGCTCTATGATCCGATAACATGCATGGGATAATTTCAGTTATTTTGCATTTACTTAAATATGTTCTGTGGGTTAATATGTGGTCTATTTTAGAGAATGTCCCATGTACTGTTGAGAAGAATGTATATCCTGATGTTGTAGGATGGAACACTCTGTATACATCTATCAAATCCATTTGTTCATAGGTGTGATTCAGTTCTGTTATTTCTTTGCTGATGTTCTGTCTAGTTGATCTATCCCTTTGTGTCAATGGTGTGTTAAGGTCCCCTGTTATAATTGTGTTATTGCCTATTTGATTTTTCATTTCTGTTAATACTTGCTTTGTGTAGCTGGGTGCTCTGGAATTTGGTGCATATGTATTTAAGATTGTTATCTCTTCCTCTTGCAGTTTTCCCCTAACTAATATATAGTGACCTTCTTTATCTCTTCGGACCATTCTTGGTTTGAAGTTCACATGGTCTGCAAACAGAATAGCTACTCCCACTTTTTTTGAGTTCCTGTTGCATGGAATATTGTTTTCCATCCTTTGACTTTCAGTCTATGAGTTTCCTTTTGGGTTAGATGAGTTTCTTGTAGACAGCATATGGTTGGATGTTGTTTCTTGATCCATTCTGCCAGTCTGTTTCTTTTAATTGGTGAATTGAGGCCATTTACATTAATGGTTATAACTGTCATATATTGGTTTATTGCTGACATGTTATCTTTCTGATGTTGTATCTTAGCTTTCCATTCTGTTTAATTGTCTGTCTTGCTTAGTGGTTTTTTCCTATGTGTATCTAGAATGCCTTTCAGTATTCTTTATAGGTTTAGTTTGGTGATCATGAAGTTCTTCAGCTGTTCTTTGTCATGGAAGTATCTTATTTCTCCATCCATTTTGAAGGACAGTTTT